>JANJXV010001162.1:182500-186109 GCA_024803745.1 Megascapheus bottae | reverse complement strand
GTTAGGGTTAGGGTTAGGGTAAGGGTTAGGGTTAGTGTTAGGGTTAGGTTTAGGGTTGGGGTTAGGGTTAGGGTTAGGGTTAGGGTAAGGGTAAGAGTTAGGGTTAGGGTTTGGGTTAGGGTTAGTATTAGGGTAAGGGTTAGGGTTACGTTTAGGGTTAGGGGTTACGGTTAGATTTAGGTTTAGGGTTAGGGTTAGGATAAGGGTAACGGGTAGGGTTAGGGATAGGGTGAGGGTTGGGGTTAGGGTTAGGTTTAATGTTAGGTTTAGGGTAAGGGTAAGGGTTAGGGTTAGGGTTAGTGTTAGGGTTAAAGTTAGGGTCAGGGTTAGGGTAAGGGTAAGGGTTATGGTTAGGGTTAGGGTTAGGGTTAGGGTAAGGATTAGGGTTAGGGTTAGGGTTAGGTTAAGGGTAAGGGTTAGGGTTAGTTTTAGGGTTAGGGTTAGGTTTAGGGTTAGGATTAGGGTAAGGGTAAGGGTAAGGGTTAGGTTTAGATTTAGGGTAAGGGTAAGGGTTAGGTTAGGGTTAGGGTTAGGGTTAGGGTTAGGGTAAGGGTAAGGGTTAAGGTTAGTTTTAGGGTTAGGGTAAGGGTAAGGGTTAGGGTTATGGTTATGGTTAGGTTTAGGGTTAGGGTTAGGGGTTAGGATTACTATTAGGGTAAGAGTAAGTGTTAGGGTTAGGTTTAGGGTTAGTGTTAGGGTTAGGGTTAGGGTAAGGGTTAGGGTGAGGGTTAGTGTTAGGTTTTCGGTTGGGGTTAAGGTTAGGATTAGGCTTAGGGTAACGGTAAGGGTTAGGTTTTGCTTTAGGGTTAGGGTTGGGGTAGAGGAGAGGGTTAGGGTCAGGTTTAGGGTTAGGGGTTACTGTTAGGGTTAGGGTTATGGTTAGGGTTAAGGTTAGGGTAAGGGTAAGGTTTAGGTTTAGGGTAAGGGTTACGGTTAGGGTTAGGGTTATGGTTAGGGTTCAGGTTAGGGTTAGGGTTAGGGTTAGAGTAAGGGTAAGGGTTAGGGTTATGGTTAGGTTTTGGGTTAGGGTTAGGGTAAGGGTAAGGGTAAGGGTTAGGTTTAGGGTTAGGTTTAGGGTAAGGGTAAGGGTTAGGATTAGGGTTAGGGTTAGAGAAAGGATAAGGGTTAGGGTTAAGGTTAGGTTTAGGGTTAGGGTTAGGGTTAGGGTTAGGGTTAAGGTTAGGGTTAGGATTAGGTTAAGGGTAAGGGTTAGGGTTAGGTTTAGGGTTAGGGAAAGGGAAAGCGTTAGGGTTAGGTTTAGGGTTAGGGTTAGGGTTAGGGATGGGGTTAGGGTAAGGGCAAGGGTTAGAGTTAAGATTAGGGTTAGGGTTAGGCTTAGGGTTAGGGTAAGGGTAAGGTTTAGTGTTAAGGTAAGTTTAAGGGTTAGGGTTAGGGTTATTGTAAGGGTAAGGGTTAGGGTCAGGTTTAGGGTTAGGGTTAGGCTTAGGGTTAGGGTAAGGGTTAGGGTTAGGTTTAGGGTTAGGGTTAGGTTTAGGTTTAGGGTTAGGGTAAGGGTAAGGGTTGGGTTTAGGGTTAGGTTTAGGGTTAGGGTTAGGGTTAGGGATAGGGTTAGGGTTAGGGTTAGGGTAAGGGTAAGGGTTAGGGTTAGGTTTAGGGTTAGGGTTAAGATAAGGGTTAGGGTTAGAGTTAGGGTTAGGCTTAGGGTTAGGGTAAGGGTTAGGGTTAGGTTTAGGGTTAGGCTTAGGATTAGGGAAAGGGTTAGGTTTAGGGTTAGGGTTGGGTTTAGGGTTAGGTTTAGGGTATGGGTAAGGGAAAGGGTTAGTGTTAGGATTAGGTTTAGGGTCAGGGTAAGGGTTAGTGTTAGGTTTACGGTTAGGGTTAGGGTAAGGGTTAGGGTTAGGGGTAGGGTTAGGGTTAGGGTTATTGTAAGGTAAGGGTTAGGGATAGGGTTAGGTTAGGTTTAGGGTAAGTGTTAGGGGTTAGGTTTAGGGTTAGGGTAAGGGCTAGGGTTAGGGTTAGGGTTAGGTTAAGGGTAAGTGTTAGGGTTAGTGTTAGGGTTAGTTTTAGGTTAAGGGTAAGTGTTAGGGTTAGGGTTAGGTTTAGGGTTAGGGTTAGGGTTTTGGTAAGGGTTAGGTGTTAGTGTTAGGGTTAGTGTAAGGGTTAGCGTTAGGGTTAGGTTTAGGTTAAGGGTAAGTGTTAGGGTTACGGTTAGGGTTAGGGTAAGTGTAATTGTTAGGGTTAGGTTGATGGTTAGGGTTAGGGTTAGGGTTAGGGTAAGGTTAAGGGTTAGGTTTAGAGTTAGGTGTAGGGTTAGGGTAAGGGTAAGGGTTAGGGTAAGGGTTAGGGTTAGGGTTAGGGTTAGACTTCATGTTAGGGTTTGGTGAAGGTTAAGGGTTAGGGTTAGGTTTACGGTTAGGGTTAGGTAAAGGGTTAGGTTTAGGGGTTAGTTTTAGGGTTATGGTAAGGGTTAGGTTTAGTGTTAGGGTTAGGGTTATGGTAAAGGTTAAGGTTAGAATTAGGGTGAGGTTAAGAGTTATGGTTAGGGTTAGGGTTAGGGTAAGGTTAAGTGTTAGTGTTACGGTTAGGGTTAGGTTAGGGTAAGGTTTAGTGTTAGGGTTAGTGTGAGGTTTACGGTTGGGGTTAAGGTTAGGGTTAGGGTAAGGCTAAGAGTTAGGGTTAGGGTTAGGGTTAGGGTTAGTGTTAGGGTAAGGGTTAGGGTTAGGTTTAGGGTTAGGGGTTACGGTTAGAGTTAGGTTTAGGGTTAGGTTTAGGGTAAGGGTAAGGGGTAGGGTTGGGGATAGGGTTAGGGTTAGGCATAGGTTTAGGGTTAGGGTTAGGGAAATGGTAAGGGTTAGGGTTAGGGTTAGGATTAAAGTTACGTTTAGGGTTAGGGTAATGGTAAGGGTTAGGTTAGGGTTAGGGTTAGGGTTAGGGTAAGGCTAAGAGTTAGGTTAGGGTTAGGGTAAGGGTAAGGGTTATGGTTAGGTTTAGGGTTAGGGTTAGGGTAAGTGTAAGGGTTAGGGTTAGGGTTAGGGTTAGGGTTAGGGTAAGGGTAAGGGTTAGGTTAGGGTTAGGGTAAGGGTAAGGGTTATGGTTAGGTTTAGGGTTAGGGTTAGGGTAAGTGTAAGGGTTAGGTTTAGGGTTAGGTTTAGGGAAAGGGTAGGATTAGGGTTAGGGTTAGGGTTAGGGTTAAGGTTAGGTTTAGGGTTAGGGTTAGGATAAGTGTAAGGGTTCGTGTTTGGTTTAGGGTTAGGGTTAGGGTATAGGTAAGGGTTAGGTTTAGGATTAGGGTTAGGGTAAGGGTAATTGTTAGGTTTAGAGATAGGGGTAGGTTTAGGGTTAGGGTAAGGGTTAGGATTAGGGTTAGGGTTAGGGTAAGCGTTAGAGTTAGGGTTAGGTTAGGCTTAGAGTTAATGTTAGTGTTAGGTTAAGGGTTAGGGTTAGGGTTAGGATTAGGGTTAGGGTAAGAGTTAGGGTTAGGGGTTAGTGTTAGGGTTAGCGTTAGGGTAAGGTTTAGGGTTAGGTTTAGGTTTAGGGTAAGCGTTATGGTTAGGGTTAGGGTTAGGGATATGGTTAATGTTAGGGTTAGGGTTAGGGTTTGGGTAAGGGTAAGGGTTAGGGTTAAAGTTTGGGTTAGGGTTAGGTTAA
>JANJXV010001162.1:125000-172500 GCA_024803745.1 Megascapheus bottae | reverse complement strand
AGGGTTAGGGTTAGGGCTTGGTAAGGGTAAAGGTTAGGGTTAGGTTTAGGGTTAGGATTAGGGTAGGGTAAGGGTTAGGGTTAGGGTTAGGGTTAGGTTTAGGTTAAGGGTTAGGGGTTAGGGCTAGGGTTAGGGTAAGTGTATGTGTTAAGGTTAGTGTTAGGGTTAGGTTTAGCATTAGGGTAAGGGTAAGGGTTAGGGTAAGGGTTAGGGTTAAGGTAAGGGTAAGGGTTAGGGTTAGGGTTAGGGTTAGGTTTAGGGTAAGGGTTAGGGGTTAGGGCTAGGTTTAGGGTAAGGGTTACGGGTTAGGGTTAGGGTTAGGGCAAGGGTTAGCGTTAGTTTTAGGGTTAGGTTAAGGTTAAGTGTTAGGGTTAGGGTTAGGGTTAGGGTAAGGGTAAGTGTAAGGGTTAGGTTTAGGGTTAGGGTTAGGGTAAGGGTAAGGGTTAGGTTTAGAGTTAGGGGTAGGGTTAGGGTAAGGGTAAGGTTTAGGGTTAGGGTTAGGGTTAGGGTAAGAGTTAGGGTTAGGTTTAGGGTTAGGGTAAGGGTAAGGGTTAGGTTTAGAGTTAGGGGTAGGGTTTGGTAAGGGTAAGGGTTAGGGTTAGGTTTAGGGTAAGCGTTAGAGTTAGGGTTAGGGTTAGGGTTAGAGTTAATATTAGTGTTATGTTAAGGGTTATGGTTACGGTAAGGGTTAGGGTTAGGGGTTAGTGTTAGGGTGAGGGTTAGGGTAAGGGTTAGGTTTGGTTTAGAGTTAGGGTAAGGGTTATGGTTAGGGTTAGGGTTAGGGTTAAGGTTAGGGTTAGGGTTAGGGTTAGGGTTAGGGTTAGGGTAAGGGTAAGGGTTAGGGTTAGGTTTAGGGTTAGGGTTAGGGTAACGGTAAGAGTTAGGGTTAGGGTTAGGGTAAGGGTAAGGGTTAGGGTTAAGGTTAGGGTTAGGTTTAGGTTTAGACTTAGGGTAGGGTTAGGGTAAGGGTAAGTGTTAGATTTAGGATTAGGGTTAGGGTTAGGGGAAGGGTTAATGTTAGGGTTACGGTTAGGGTTAGGGTAAGGGTTAGGGTTAGGGTTAGGGTAAGGTTAAGGTTAGGGTTAGAGTTAGGGATATTGTAAGGGTAAGGGTTAGGGTTAAGGTTAGGGTTAGGTTTAGGGTAAGGGTTAGGGTTAGGGTTAGGGTTAGGTTAACGTTAAGTGTTAGCGTTAGGGTTAGGGTTAGTGTTAGGGTAAGGTTAAGTATTAGGGTTAGGGTTAGGTTTAGGGTTAGGGTTAGGGTTAGGGTTAGGCTAAGGGTGAGGTGTTAGGGTTAGGGTTAGGGTAAGGTTTAGCGTTAGGGTTAGGGTTAGGTTGCGGTTAAGTGTTAGGGTTAGGGTTAGGGTAAGTGTAAGTGTTAGGGTTAGGGTTAGGGTTAGGGTTAGGGTAAGGGTTAGGGTTAGGGTTAGTGTTAGTTTTTCGTTTGGGGTTAAGGTTAGGGTTAGGGTTATTGTAAGGGTAAGTGTTAAGTTTTGCGTTAGGGTTGGGTTGGGGTAGGGGAGAGGGTTAGGGTTAGGTTTAGGGTTAGGGGTTACGGTTAGGGTTAGGGTTAGGATAAGGGTTAGGGTTAGGGGTTAGGTTTAGGTTTAGGGTAAGGGTTAGCGTTAGTGTTAGGGTTAGGGTTAGGGTAAGGGTTAGTGTTAGATTTAGGGTTAGGGTAAGGGTTATGGTTAGGGTTAGGGTTAGGATTAGGGTTAGGGTAAGGGTAAGTGTTAGTGTTAGGGTTATGGTTAGGGTTAGGATAAGGGTTAGGGTTAGTGTTAGTGTTAGGTTTTGGGTTGGAGTTATGGTTAGGGTTAGGGTTAGGTTAAGGGTAAGAGTTAGGGTTAGGGTTAGGGTTAGGGCTAGTGTTTGGGTAAGGGTTAGGGTTAGGTTTAGGGTTAAGGGTTACGGTTAGAGTTAGGTTTAGGGTTAGGGTTAGGGTAAGGGTAAGGGGTGGGTTTAGTGATAGGTTTAGGGTTAGGGTTAGGGTTAGGGTTAGGGTAAGGGTAAGGGTTATGTTAGGGTTAGGGTTAGGGTTAGGGTAAGGATTAGGTTTAGGGTTAGGGATAGGTTAAGGGTAAGGGTTAGGGTTAGGTTTAGGGTTAGGGTTAGGGTAAGGGTAAGGGTTAGGGCTAGATTTAATGTAAAGGTAAGGGTTAGGTTAGGGTTAGGGTTAGGGTTAGGGTAAGGGTAAGGGTTAGGGTTAGGGTTAGGGTTAGGGTAAGGGTAAGGGTTAGGGTATGGTTGTGGTTAGGTTTAGGATTAGGTTTAGGGGTTAGGGTTAGTGTTAGGGTAAGAGTAAGTGTTAGGGTGAGGGTTAGGTTTAGGGTTAGGGTTAGGGTTAGGGTAAGGGTTAGGGTTAGGGTTAGTGTTAGTTTTTCCTTTGGGGTTAAGGTTAGGGTTAGGGTTATTGTAAGGGTAAGGTTTAGGGTTAGAGTTAGAGGTAGGGTTAGGGTAAGGGTAAGGTTTGGTGTTAGGTTTAGGTTTAGGGTTAGAGTTAATGTTAGGGTTAGGTGATGGTTAAGGTTTAGGGTTAGTGTTAGGGTTAGGGTAAGGGTAAGGGTTAGTGTTAGATTTAGGGTTAGGGAAAGGTTTAGTGTTAGATTTAGTGTTAGGGTAAGGGTTATGGTTAGGTTTAGGGTTAGGGTTAGTGTTAGGGTAAGGGTAAGTGTTAGTGTTAGGGTTAGGGTTAAGGTTAGGGTAAAGGTTAGGGTTAGTGTTAGGGTTAGGTTTAGGGTTGGGGTTAGGGTTAGGGTTAGGGTTAGGGTAAGGGTAAGAGTTAGGGTTAGGGTTTGGGTCATGGTTAGTGTTAGGGTAAGGGTTAGGGCTACGTTTATGGTTAGGGGTTACGGTTAGAGTTAGGTTTAGGGTTAGGGTTAGGATAAGGGTAAGGGGTAGGGTTAGGGATAGGGTGAGAGTTGGGGTTTGGGTTAGGTTTAATGTTAGGTTTAGGGTAAGGGTAAGGGTTAGGGTTAGGGTTAGTGTTAGGGTTAAAGTTAGGGTCAGGGTTAGGGTAAGGATAAGGGTTATGGTTAGGGTTAGGGTTAGGTTAGGGTAAGCGTTATGGTTAGGGTTAGGGTTAGGGATAGGGTTAATGTTAGGGTTAGGGTTAGGGTTTGGGTAAGGGTAAGGGTTAGGGTTAAGGTTAGGGTTAGGGTTAGGTTAAGGGTTAGGGTTAGGGTAAGGTTTAGGGTTAGGGTTAGGGTAAAGGTAAGGGTTAGGTTTAGGGTTAGGGTTAGGTTTAGGGTTAGGGTTAGGGTTAGGGTTAGGGAAAGGATAAAGTTTAGGGTTAAGGTTAGGTTTAGGGTTAGGGATAGGGTTAAGGTTAGGGTTAGGGTTAGGGTAAGGGTAAGGGTTAGGGTTAGGTTTATGGTTAGGGTTAGTGTAAGGGTAAGGGTTAGGGTTAGGTTTAGGGTTAGGGTTTAGTGTAAGGGTAAGGGTTAGGATTAGGGTTAGGGTTAGGTTTAGGGTTAGGGTTAGGGATAGGTTTAGGGTAAGGGTAAGGGTTAGGGCCAAGATTAGGGTTAGGGTTAGGTTATGGGTTAGGGTTAGGGTTAGGGTGTGGGTTAGGGTAAGGGTTAGGTTTAGGAATAGGGTTAGGGTTAGGGTAAGGGTTAGGGTTAGGTTTAGGGTAGGGTAAGGGTAAGGGTTAGGTTTAGAGTTAGGGGTAGGGTTTGGTAAGGGTAAGGTTTAGGGTTAGGTTTAGGGTAAGCGTTAGAGTTAGGGTTAGTGTTAGGGTTAGAGTTATTATTAGTGTTAGGTTAAGGGTTATGGTTACGGTAAGGGTTAGGGTTAGGGGTTAGTGTTAGGGTGAGGGTTAGGGTAAGGGTTAGGTTTGGTTTAGAGTTAGGGTAAGGGTTATGGTTAGGGTTAGGGTTAGGGTTAGGGTTAAGGTTAGGGTTAGGGTTAGGGTTAGGGTTAGGGTTAGGGTAAGGGTAAGGGTTAGGGTTAGGTTTAGGGTTAGGGTTAGGGTTAGGGTAACGGTAAGAGTTAGGGTTAGGGTTAGGGTAAGGGTAAGGGTTAGGGTTAAGGTTAGGGTTAGGTTTAGGTTTAGACTTAGGGTAGGGTTAGGGTAAGGGTAAGTGTTAGATTTAGGATTAGGGTTAGGGTTAGGGGAAGGGTTAATGTTAGGGTTACGGTTAGGGTTAGGGTAAGGGTTAGGGTTAGGGTTAGGGTAAGGTTAAGGTTAGGGTTAGAGTTAGGGATATTGTAAGGGTAAGGGTTAGGGTTAAGGTTAGGGTTAGGTTTAGGGTAAGGGTTAGGGTTAGGGTTAGGGTTAGGGTTAGGTTAACGTTAAGTGTTAGCGTTAGGGTTAGGGTTAGTGTTAGGGTAAGGTTAAGTATTAGGGTTAGGGTTAGGTTTAGGGTTAGGGTTAGGGTTAGGCTAAGGGTGAGGTGTTAGGGTTAGGGTTAGGGTAAGGTTTAGCGTTAGGGTTATTGTTAGGTTACGGTTAAGTGTTAGGTTTAGGGTTAGGGTAAGTGTAAGTGTTAGGGTTAGGGTTAGGGTTAGGATAAGGGTAAGGGGTAGGGTTAGGGATAGGGTGAGGGTTGGGGTTGGGGTTAGGTTTAATGTTAGGTTTAGGGTAAGGGTAAGGGTTAGGGTTATGGTTAGTGTTAGGGTTAAAGTTAGGGTCAGGGTTAGGGTAAGGGTAAGGGTTATGGTTAGGGTTAGGGTTAGGGTTAGGGTAAGCGTTATGGTTAGGGTTAGGGTTAGGGATAGGGTTAATGTTAGGGTTAGGGTTTGGGTAAGGGTAAGGGTTAGGGTTAAGGTTAGGGTTAGGGTTAGGTTAAGGGTCAGGGTTAGGGTAAGGTTTAGGGTTAGGGTTAGGGTAAAGGTAAGGATTAGGTTTAGGGTTAGGGTTAGGTTTAGGGTTAGGGTTAGGGTTAGGGTTAGGGTTAGGGAAAGGATAAAGTTTAGGTTTAAGGTTAGGTTTAGGGTTAGGGATAGGGTTAAGGTTAGGGTTAGGGTTAGGGTAAGGGTAAGGGTTAGGGTTAGGTTTATGGTTAGGGTTAGTGTAAGGGTAAGGGTTAGGGTTAGGTTTAGGGTTAGGGTTTAGGGTAAGGGTAAGGGTTAGGATTAGGGTTAGGGTTAGGTTTAGGGTTAGGGTTAGGGATAGGTTTAGGGTAAGGGTAAGGGTTAGGGCCAAGATTAGGGTTAGGGTTAGGTTATGGGTTAGGGTTAGGGTTAGGGTGTGGGTTAGGGTAAGGGTTAGGTTTAGGAATAGGGTTAGGGTTAGGGTAAGGGTTAGGGTTAAGTTTAGGGTAGGGTAAGGGTAAGGGTTAGGTTTAGAGTTAGGGGTAGGGTTTGGTAAGGGTAAGGGTTAGGGTTAGGTTTAGGGTAAGCGTTAGAGTTAGGGTTAGGGTTAGGGTTAAAGTTAATATTAGTGTTAGGTTAAGGGTTATGGTTACGGTAAGGGTTAGGGTTAGGGGTTAGTGTTAGGGTGAGGGTTAGGGTAAGGGTTAGGTTTGGTTTAGAGTTAGGGTAAGGGTTATGGTTAGGGTTAGGGTTAGGGTTAGGGTTAAGGTTAGGGTTAGGGTTAGGGTTAGGGTTAGGGTTAGGGTAAGGGTAAGGGTTAGGGTTAGGTTTAGGGTTAGGGTTAGGGTTAGGGTAACGGTAAGAGTTAGGGTTAGGGTTAGGGTAAGGGTAAGGGTTAGGGTTAAGGTTAGGGTTAGGTTTAGGTTTAGACTTAGGGTAGGGTTAGGGTAAGGGTAAGTGTTACATTTAGGATTAGGGTTAGGGTTAGGGGAAGGGTTAATGTTAGGGTTACGGTTAGGGTTAGGGTAAGGGTTAGGGTTAGGGTTAGGGTAAGGTTAAGGTTAGGGTTAGAGTTAGGGATATTGTAAGGGTAAGGGTTAGGGTTAAGGTTAGGGTTAGGTTTAGGGTAAGGGTTAGGGTTAGGGTTAGGGTTAGGTTAACTTTAAGTGTTAGCGTTAGGGTTAGGGTTAGGGTTAGGTTAAGGGTTAGGGTTAGGGTTAGTGTTAGGGTTAGGTTACGGTTAAGTGTTAGGGTTAGGGTTAGGGTAAGGGTAAGGGTTTGGGTTAGGGTTAGGATTAGGGTAAGCGTTAGAGTTAGGGTTAGGTTAGGGTTAGAGTTTATGTTAGTGTTAGGTTAAGGGTTAGGGTTCGGGTTAGCGTTAGGGTAAGGTTTAGGGTTAGGTTTAGGTTTAGGGTAAGGGTTTTGGTTAGGGTTAGGGTTAGGGATAGGGTTAATGTTAGGGTTAGGATTACGGTTAGGGTAAGGGTAAGGGTAAGGGTTAGGGTTAAGGTTAGGGTTAGGGTTAGGGTTAGGGTTAGGGTTAGGGTTAGGGAAAGGATAAAGGTTAGGGTTAAGGTTAGGTTTAGGGTTAGGGATAGGATTAAGGTTAGGGTTAGGGTTAGGGTAAGGGTAAGGGTTAGGGTTAGGTTTAGGTTTAGGGTTAGTGTAAGGGTAAGGGTTAGGGTTAGGGTTAGGGTTAGGGTTTAGGGTAAGGGTAAGTGTTAGGATTAGGGTTAGGGTTAGGTTTAGGTTTAAGGTTAGGTATAGGTTTAGGGTAAGGTTAAGGGTTAGGGCTAAGATTAGGTATAGGGTTAGGTTTAGGGTTAGGGTGTGGGTTAGGGTAAGGGTTATTGTTAGGAATAGGGTTAGGGTTAAGGTAAGGGTTAGGGTTAGGTTTAGGGTAGGGTAAGGTTTAGTGTTGGGGTTAAGGTTAGGGTTAGGTTAAGGGTTAGAGTTTGGGTTAGGGTTAGGGTTAGGATTAGGTTTAGGGTTACGGTTAGGGTTAGGGTTGGGGTTAGATTAAGGGTATGTGTTAAGGTTAGGGTTAGGGTTATGATTAGGTTTAGCATTAGGGTAAGGGTAAGGGTTAGGTTAAGGGTTAGGGTTAAGGTAAGGGTAAGGGTTAGGGTTAGGGTTAGGGTTAGGGTAAGGGTTAGTGTTAGGTTTAGAGTAATGGTAAAGTTTAGGGTTAGGGTTAGGGTTAGGGTAAGGGTAAGGGTTAGGTTTAGGGTTAGGTTTAGGGTAAGGTTTAGGTTTAGGGTAAGGGTAAGGGTTAGTGTTACGGTCAGGGTTAGGGTTAGGGTTAGGGTTAGGGTTAGGGTTAGGGTTGAGGTTAGGGTAAGGGTAAATGTTAGGGTTAGGGTTAGGATAAGAGTAAGGGTTAGGTCAGAGTTAGGGTTAAGGGTTAGGTTGAGGGTTAGTGTTATGGTTAGGGTTAGGGTAAGGGTTAGGGTTAGGTTTGGGGTTAGGGTTAGGGTAAAGGTAAGGGTTAGGTTTAGGGTTAGTGTTAGGTATAGGGTTAGGATTAGGGTTAGGGTAGGGAAAGGATAAGGGTTAGGGTTAAGGTTAGGTTTAGGGTTAGGGTTAGGGTTAAGGTTAGGGTTAGGGTTAGGGTAAGGTTAAGGGTTAGGGTTAGGTTTAGGGTTAGGCTTAGGGTAAGGGTAAGGTTTATGAATTGGGTTAGGGTTAGGTTTAGGGTTAGGGTTAGTGATAGGGTTAGGGTAAGGGTAAGGGTTAGGGTTACGATTAGGTTTAGGGTTAGGTTTAGAGTTAGGGTTAGGGTTAGGGTGTGGGTTAGGGTAAGGGTTAGGATTAGGAATAGGAATAGGCTTAGGGTAAGTTTAAATGTTAGGGTTAGAGTTAGGGCAAGGTTTAGTGTTGGGGTTAAGGTTAGGGTTAGGTTAAGGGTTAGAGTTTGGGTTAAGTTTGGGGTTAGGTTAAGGGTATGTGTTAAGGTTAGTGTTAGGGTTAGGATTTGGTTTAGCATTAGGGTAGGGGTAAGGGTTAGGTTAAGGGGTAGGGTTAAGTTAAGGGTAAGGGTCAGGGTTAGGGTTAGGGTTAGGATTAGGGTAAGGGTTAGGGTTAGGGTTAGGTTTAGATTAAGGGTAAGGTTTAGGGTTAAGGTTAGGGTTAGAGTAAGGGTTAAGGTTAGGGTTAAGGTTAGGTTTAGCGTTAGGTTTAGGTTTAGGGTAAGGGTAAGGCTTAGGGTTTGGGTTAGGGTTAGGTTTAGGGTTAGGGTAAGGGTAAGGGTTAGGATTAGGGTTAGTGTTAGTTAGGTTAAGGGTTAGGGTTGGGGTTAGGATAAGGGTTAGTGTTCGGATTAGGGTAAGGGTAAGGGTTAGGTTA
The DNA here is from genome assembly GCA_024803745.1 of Megascapheus bottae. Taxonomy (NCBI): domain Eukaryota; kingdom Metazoa; phylum Chordata; class Mammalia; order Rodentia; family Geomyidae; genus Megascapheus; species Megascapheus bottae. Next base: position 164,398 of record JANJXV010001162.1, on the reverse strand, counting down.
GGGTTAGGGTTAGGGTACGGGTTATGGTTAGGGTTAGGTTAGGTTTAGGGTTAGGGTTAGTTTTAGGGATAGGGAAAGGATAAGGGTTAGGGTTAAGGTTAGGTTTAGGTTTAGGGTTAGGGTTAAGGTGAGGGTGAGGGTTAGGGTTGGGTAAGGGTAAGGGTTATGGTGAGGTTATGGGTTAGGGTTAGGTTAAGGGTAAGCGTTAGGGTTAGGGGTAGGGTAAGGGTAAGGGTTACGGTTAAGGTTAGGGTTATGCTTAGGTTCTGAGTTAGGGTTAAGGTTAGGTTTAAGGTTACGTATAGGGTAAGGGAAAGGTTTAGGTTTAGAGTTAGGGGCAGGGTTAGTGTAACGGTAAGTTTAGGGTTAGGGTTAGGGTTAGGGTAAGCGTTAGAGATAGGGTTAGGGTTAATGTTAGTGTTAGGTTAATGGTTAGGGTTAGGGATAGGGTTAGGGTTAGGGTTAATGTGAGGGTGAGGGTTTGGGTTGGGTAAGGGTAAAGGTTAGGGTTAGGTTATGGGTTAGGGTTAGGTTAAGGGTAAGGGTTAGGGTTAGGGTTAGAGTTAGGTTTAGGGTTAGAGTTAGGGTTAGGGTTAGGGTAAGGGTAAGGGTTAGGGTAAAGGTAAGGGTTAGGGTAAGGGTTAGGGTTAAGGTAAGTGTAAGGGATAGGGTTAGGGTTAGGGTTAGGTTTAAAATTAGGGTTAAGGTTAGGGTAAGGGTAAGGGTTAGGTTAGGGTTACGGTTAGGGTTAACGTAAGGGTTAGGGTTAGGATTAGGGTCATTGTAAGGGTAAGGGTTAGGGTTAGGTTTAGGGTTAGGGTTAGGGTTAGGGTTAAGTTTAAGGTAAGGGTTAGGGTTAGGTTTAGGGTTAGGGTTAGGGTAAGGTTAAGGGTTAGGGTTAGGGTTAGGGTTACGATTACAGTTAGGGTTAGGTTAGGGTAAGGGTAAGGGTTAGGTTAGGGTTAAGGTTAGGGTTAGGGTAAGGGTTAGGTTTAGGGTTAGGGTTAGGGTAAGGGCAAGGGTTAGGGTTAGGTTTAGTGTTAGTGTTAGGGTAAGGTAAGGGTTACGGTTAGGGTTAGGGTTAATGTTAAGGTTAGGTTTAGGTTTAGGGTTAGGGTTAGTATTAGGTTTGGGTTAGGGTTATGGTAAGTGTTAGAGTTAGGTTTAGCGTGAGGGTTAGGGGTTAGGCTTAGGGCTAGGGTTAGGGTAAGGGTTAGGGTTAGGGTAAGGGTTAGGGTTAGGGTTAGGGATAGGGTTAGGGTTCGGGATAGGTTTAGACTTAGGGTTAGGGTAAGGTTTAGAGTTAGGGTTTTGGTTAGGGTAAGGGTTAGGGTTAGAATTATGGTAAGGGTAAGGGTTAGTGTTTGGTTTAGGTTTAGGGTTAGGGTAAGAATAAGAGTTAGGGTTTGGGATAGGGTTAGGTTTCGGGTTAGGTTTAGGGTTAGGGTTAGGGTAAGAGGTAGGGTTAGGGTTATGGTTATGGTTAAGTTTAGGGTTAGAGTTAGGGTAAGGCTAAGGGTTAGGGTTAGGGTTAGGGTAAGGGTAAGGGTTAGGGTTAAGGTTAGGGTTAGGTTTAGGGTTAGGGTTAGGGTAAGGATAAGGGTTAGAGTTCAGGTTAGGGTTAGGGTTAGGGTTAGGGTTAGGGTAAGGGTAAGGGTTAGGTTTAGGGTTAGGTTTAGGGTTAGGGTTAGGGTAAGGATTATTGTTAGAGTTCAGGTTAGTGTTAGGGTTAGGGTTAGGGTTAAGGTTAGAGTGAGGGTAAGGGCAAGGGTTAGGGTTAGGTTTAGGGTTAGGGTTAGGGTAAGTGTAAGGGTTAGGGTTAGGGTTAGGGTTAGGGTTAAGGTTAGGGTAAGGGTTAGGTATAGGGTTAGGATTAGGGTTAGGGTTAGGGTTCGGGTCAGGGTTAGTCTTAGTGTTAGGGTAAGGGTAAAAGTTAGGGTTAGGGTTAGGTTTAGGGTTAGGGTTAAGGTTGAGGTTAGGATATGGGTTAGGGTTAGGGTAAAGGTTAGGGTTAGGGTTAGGGTAAGGGTTCGGGTTACGGTTTGGTTAGAGTTAGAAGAAGGGTTAGGGTAGGGTTAGGGTAAGGGTTAGCCTTAGGGTTAGTGTTAGAGTTAGGGTTAGTGTTAGAGTAAGAGTAAGGGTTAGGGTTAGGGTTAGGGTAAGGGTGAGGGTTAGGGGTGGGTTAGGGCAAGGGTAAGGGTTAGGGTTAGGGTTAGGGTAAGGGTTAGGGTTAGGGTTAGGGTTAGGTTTAGGGTTGGGTTACGTTTAGGGTTAGGGTTAGGGAAAGGGTAAGTGTTAGGGTTAGGGTTAGTGTAAGGGTTAGGGTTAGGTTAGGGTTAGTTTTAGAGTTAGGGTTAGGGTAGGGTAAGGGTTAGGGTAAAGGTTAGGGTTAGGCTTTGGGTTAAGGTTGAGGTTAGGGTTAGGGTTAGGGTTAGGGTAAGTGTTAGGGTTGGGGTTAGGGTAAGGGTTAGGGTAAGGGTGATGGTTAGGGTTAGGGTTAGGGTAAGGGTAAGTGTTAGGGTTAGGGTTAGGGTTAGGGTAAGGGATAGGGTTAGGGTTAGTTTTATGGTTAGGGTTAGGATAAAGGTAAGTGTTAGGGTAAGGGTTAGGGTTAGGCTTTGGGTTAAGGTAGAGGTTAGGGTCAGGGTTAGGGTTAGGGTAAGGTTTAGGGTTGTGGTTAGGGTAAGGGTTAGGTTAAGTTTGAGGGTTAGGGTTCGGGTTAGGGTAAGGGTAAGGGTTAGGGTTAGGGTTAGGGTTAAGATTGAGGTTAGGGTTAGGGTTTGAGTAAGGATTAGGGTTAGGGTTATTGTAAGGGTTAGGGTTAGGTTTAGGGTTAGGGTTAGGGTTAGGGTTAGGGTTAGGGTTAGGTTAAGGTTAGGGTTAGGGTTAGGGTTAGGATAAGGGTTAGGGTTAGGGTAAGGGTAAGTGTTAGGGTTAGGGTTAGGGTAAGGGTTAGGGTTAGGGTTAGGTTTAGGTTTTAAGGTTTGGGTGAGGTTTATTGTTAGGTTTAGAGTTAGGGTTAGGGTAAGGGTAAGAGTTAGGGTTAGGGTTAAGGTAATTTTTAGGGTTAGGGTTAGGGTAAGGGTTAGGGTTAGGGGTTAGGGATAGTTTTAGGGTTAGGTGAAGGGTTAGGTTTAAGGTTAGGTTTAGGGTTAGGATAAGAGTTAGGGTTAGGAAAAGGATAAGTGTTAAGGTTAGGGTTCGGGTTAGGGTTAGGGTTAGGGTAAGGGTTAGGGTTAGGGTTAGGCTTAGGTTTAAGTTTGGGGTTAAGTTTAGGATTAGGGTTAGGGTAAGGGTAAGGGTTAGGGTTAGGGTAGGGTTAGGGTAAGTGTTTGGGTTCGGGTTAGGTTTACGGTAAGGGTAAGGGTTAGGGTTAGGGTTAGCGTTAGGTTTAAGGTAAGTGTTAGGGTTATGGTTAGGGTTAGGGATATTGTAAGGGTAAGGGCTAGGGTTAAGGTTAGGGTTAGGGTTAGCATTAGGGTTAGGGTTAGGGTAAGGGAAAGGTTAGGGTTAGGTGTAGGGTTAGGGTAAGGGTAAGGGTTAGGGTAAGGGTTAGGGTTAGGGTTAGGGTTAGACTTCATGTTAGGGTTTGGTGAAGGTTAAGGGTTAGGGTTAGGTTTACGGTTAGGGTTAGGTAAAGGGTTAGGTTTAGGGGTTAGTTTTAGGGTTATGGTAAGGGTTAGGTTTAGTGTTAGGGTTAGGGTTATGGTAAAGGTTAAGGTTAGAATTAGGGTGAGGTTAAGAGTTATGGTTAGGGTTAGGGTTAGGGTAAGGTTAAGTGTTAGTGTTACGGTTAGGGTTAGGTTAGGGTAAGGTTTAGTGTTAGGGTTAGTGTTAGGTTTACGGTTGGGGTTAAGGTTAGGGTTAGGGTTAGGGTAAGGCTAAGAGTTAGGGTTAGGGTTAGTGTTAGGGTAAGGGTTAGGGTTAGGTTTAGGGTTAGGGGTTACGGTTAGAGTTAGGTTTAGGGTTAGGTTTAGGGTAAGGGTAAGGGGTAGGGTTGGGGATAGGGTTAGGGTTAGGCATAGGTTTAGGGTTAGGGTTAGGGAAATGGTAAGGGTTAGGGTTAGGGTTAGGATTAAAGTTACGTTTAGGGTTAGGGTAATGGTAAGGGTTAGGTTAGGGTTAGGGTTAGGGTTAGGGTTAGGGTAAGGCTAAGAGTTAGGTTAGGGTTAGGGTAAGGGTAAGGGTTATGGTTAGGTTTAGGGTTAGGGTTAGGGTAAGTGTAAGGGTTAGGGTTAGGGTTAGGGTTAGGGTTAGGGTAAGGGTAAGGGTTAGGTTAGGGTTAGGGTAAGGGTAAGGGTTATGGTTAGGTTTAGGGTTAGGGTTAGGGTAAGTGTAAGGGTTAGGTTTAGGGTTAGGGTTAGGGAAAGGGTAGGATTAGGATTAGGGTTAGGGTTAGGGTTAGGGTTAAGGTTAGGTTTAGGGTTAGGGTTAGGATAAGTGTAAGGGTTCGTGTTTGGTTTAGGGTTAGGGTTAGGGTTAGGTTAAGGGTTAGGGTTAGGGTAAGGTTTAGGGTTAGGGTTAGGGTAAAGGTAAGGGTTAGTTTTAGGGTTAGGGTTAGGTTTAGGGTTAGGGTTAGGGTTAGGGTTAGGGAAAGGGCAAAGGTTAGGGTTAAGGTTAGGTTTAGGTTTAGGGATAGGGTTAAGGTTAGGGTTAGGGTTAGGGTAAGGGTAAGGGTTAGGGTTAGGTTTAGGTTTAGGGTTAGTGTAAGGGTAAGGGTTAGGGTTAGGTTTAGGGTTAGGGTTTAGGGTAAGGGTAAGGGTTAGGATTAGGGTTAGGGTTAGGTTTAGGGTTAGGGTTAGGGATAGGTTTAGGGTAAGGGTTAGGGCTAAGATTAGGGTTAGTGTTAGGTTATGGGTTAGGGTTAGGGTTAGGGTGTGGGTTAGGGTAAGGGTTAGGTTTAGGAATAGGGTTAGGGTTAGGGTAAGGGTTAGGGTTAGGTTTAGGGTAGGGTAAGGTTTAGTGTTGGGGTTAAGGTTACGGTTAGGTTAAGGGTTAGAGTTTGGGTTAGGGTTAGGGTTAGGGTTAGGTAAGGGTTAGGGTTAGGGTTAGGGTTAGGGCTTGGTAAGGGTAAAGGTTAGGGTTAGGTTTAGGGTTAGGATTAGGGTAGGGTAAGGGTTAGGGTTAGGGTTAGGGTTAGGTTTAGGTTAAGGGTTAGGGGTTAGGGCTAGGGTTAGGGTAAGTGTATGTGTTAAGGTTAGTGTTAGGGTTAGGTTTAGCATTAGGGTAAGGGTAAGGGTTAGGGTAAGGGTTAGGGTTAAGGTAAGGGTAAGGGTTAGGGTTAGGGTTAGGGTTAGGTTTAGGGTAAGGGTTAGGGGTTAGGGCTAGGTTTAGGGTAAGGGTTACGGGTTAGGGTTAGGGTTAGGGCAAGGGTTAGCGTTAGTTTTAGGGTTAGGTTAAGGTTAAGTGTTAGGGTTAGGGTTAGGGTTAGGGTAAGGGTAAGTGTAAGGGTTAGGTTTAGGGTTAGGGTTAGGGTAAGGGTAAGGGTTAGGTTTAGAGTTAGGGGTAGGGTTAGGGTAAGGGTAAGGTTTAGGGTTAGGGTTAGGGTTAGGGTAAGAGTTAGGGTTAGGTTTAGGGTTAGGGTAAGGGTAAGGGTTAGGTTTAGAGTTAGGGGTAGGGTTTGGTAAGGGTAAGGGTTAGGGTTAGGTTTAGGGTAAGCGTTAGAGTTAGGGTTAGGGTTAGGGTTAGAGTTAATATTAGTGTTATGTTAAGGGTTATGGTTACGGTAAGGGTTAGGGTTAGGGGTTAGTGTTAGGGTGAGGGTTAGGGTAAGGGTTAGGTTTGGTTTAGAGTTAGGGTAAGGGTTATGGTTAGGGTTAGGGTTAGGGTTAGGGTTAAGGTTAGGGTTAGGGTTAGGGTTAGGGTTAGGGTTAGGGTAAGGGTAAGGGTTAGGGTTAGGTTTAGGGTTAGGGTTAGGGTAACGGTAAGAGTTAGGGTTAGGGTTAGGGTAAGGGTAAGGGTTAGGGTTAAGGTTAGGGTTAGGTTTAGGTTTAGACTTAGGGTAGGGTTAGGGTAAGGGTAAGTGTTAGATTTAGGATTAGGGTTAGGGTTAGGGGAAGGGTTAATGTTAGGGTTACGGTTAGGGTTAGGGTAAGGGTTAGGGTTAGGGTTAGGGTAAGGTTAAGGTTAGGGTTAGAGTTAGGGATATTGTAAGGGTAAGGGTTAGGGTTAAGGTTAGGGTTAGGTTTAGGGTAAGGGTTAGGGTTAGGGTTAGGGTTAGGTTAACGTTAAGTGTTAGCGTTAGGGTTAGGGTTAGTGTTAGGGTAAGGTTAAGTATTAGGGTTAGGGTTAGGTTTAGGGTTAGGGTTAGGGTTAGGGTTAGGCTAAGGGTGAGGTGTTAGGGTTAGGGTTAGGGTAAGGTTTAGCGTTAGGGTTAGGGTTAGGTTGCGGTTAAGTGTTAGGGTTAGGGTTAGGGTAAGTGTAAGTGTTAGGGTTAGGGTTAGGGTTAGGGTTAGGGTAAGGGTTAGGGTTAGGGTTAGTGTTAGTTTTTCGTTTGGGGTTAAGGTTAGGGTTAGGGTTATTGTAAGGGTAAGTGTTAAGTTTTGCGTTAGGGTTGGGTTGGGGTAGGGGAGAGGGTTAGGGTTAGGTTTAGGGTTAGGGGTTACGGTTAGGGTTAGGGTTAGGATAAGGGTTAGGGTTAGGGGTTAGGTTTAGGTTTAGGGTAAGGGTTAGCGTTAGTGTTAGGGTTAGGGTTAGGGTAAGGGTTAGTGTTAGATTTAGGGTTAGGGTAAGGGTTATGGTTAGGGTTAGGGTTAGGATTAGGGTTAGGGTAAGGGTAAGTGTTAGTGTTAGGGTTATGGTTAGGGTTAGGATAAGGGTTAGGGTTAGTGTTAGTGTTAGGTTTTGGGTTGGAGTTATGGTTAGGGTTAGGGTTAGGTTAAGGGTAAGAGTTAGGGTTAGGGTTAGGGTTAGGGCTAGTGTTTGGGTAAGGGTTAGGGTTAGGTTTAGGGTTAAGGGTTACGGTTAGAGTTAGGTTTAGGGTTAGGGTTAGGGTAAGGGTAAGGGGTGGGTTTAGTGATAGGTTTAGGGTTAGGGTTAGGGTTAGGGTTAGGGTAAGGGTAAGGGTTATGTTAGGGTTAGGGTTAGGGTTAGGGTAAGGATTAGGTTTAGGGTTAGGGATAGGTTAAGGGTAAGGGTTAGGGTTAGGTTTAGGGTTAGGGTTAGGGTAAGGGTAAGGGTTAGGGCTAGATTTAATGTAAAGGTAAGGGTTAGGTTAGGGTTAGGGTTAGGGTTAGGGTAAGGGTAAGGGTTAGGGTTAGGGTTAGGGTTAGGGTAAGGGTAAGGGTTAGGGTATGGTTGTGGTTAGGTTTAGGATTAGGTTTAGGGGTTAGGGTTAGTGTTAGGGTAAGAGTAAGTGTTAGGGTGAGGGTTAGGTTTAGGGTTAGGGTTAGGGTTAGGGTAAGGGTTAGGGTTAGGGTTAGTGTTAGTTTTTCCTTTGGGGTTAAGGTTAGGGTTAGGGTTATTGTAAGGGTAAGGTTTAGGGTTAGAGTTAGAGGTAGGGTTAGGGTAAGGGTAAGGTTTGGTGTTAGGTTTAGGTTTAGGGTTAGAGTTAATGTTAGGGTTAGGTGATGGTTAAGGTTTAGGGTTAGTGTTAGGGTTAGGGTAAGGGTAAGGGTTAGTGTTAGATTTAGGGTTAGGGAAAGGTTTAGTGTTAGATTTAGTGTTAGGGTAAGGGTTATGGTTAGGGTTAGGGTTAGGGTTAGTGTTAGGGTAAGGGTAAGTGTTAGTGTTAGGGTTAGGGTTAAGGTTAGGGTAAAGGTTAGGGTTAGTGTTAGGGTTAGGTTTAGGGTTGGGGTTAGGGTTAGGGTTAGGGTTAGGGTAAGGGTAAGAGTTAGGGTTAGGGTTTGGGTCATGGTTAGTGTTAGGGTAAGGGTTAGGGCTACGTTTATGGTTAGGGGTTACGGTTAGAGTTAGGTTTAGGGTTAGGGTTAGGATAAGGGTAAGGGGTAGGGTTAGGGATAGGGTGAGAGTTGGGGTTTGGGTTAGGTTTAATGTTAGGTTTAGGGTAAGGGTAAGGGTTAGGGTTAGGGTTAGTGTTAGGGTTAAAGTTAGGGTCAGGGTTAGGGTAAGGATAAGGGTTATGGTTAGGGTTAGGGTTAGGTTAGGGTAAGCGTTATGGTTAGGGTTAGGGTTAGGGATAGGGTTAATGTTAGGGTTAGGGTTAGGGTTTGGGTAAGGGTAAGGGTTAGGGTTAAGGTTAGGGTTAGGGTTAGGTTAAGGGTTAGGGTTAGGGTAAGGTTTAGGGTTAGGGTTAGGGTAAAGGTAAGGGTTAGGTTTAGGGTTAGGGTTAGGTTTAGGGTTAGGGTTAGGGTTAGGGTTAGGGAAAGGATAAAGTTTAGGGTTAAGGTTAGGTTTAGGGTTAGGGATAGGGTTAAGGTTAGGGTTAGGGTTAGGGTAAGGGTAAGGGTTAGGGTTAGGTTTATGGTTAGGGTTAGTGTAAGGGTAAGGGTTAGGGTTAGGTTTAGGGTTAGGGTTTAGTGTAAGGGTAAGGGTTAGGATTAGGGTTAGGGTTAGGTTTAGGGTTAGGGTTAGGGATAGGTTTAGGGTAAGGGTAAGGGTTAGGGCCAAGATTAGGGTTAGGGTTAGGTTATGGGTTAGGGTTAGGGTTAGGGTGTGGGTTAGGGTAAGGGTTAGGTTTAGGAATAGGGTTAGGGTTAGGGTAAGGGTTAGGGTTAGGTTTAGGGTAGGGTAAGGGTAAGGGTTAGGTTTAGAGTTAGGGGTAGGGTTTGGTAAGGGTAAGGTTTAGGGTTAGGTTTAGGGTAAGCGTTAGAGTTAGGGTTAGTGTTAGGGTTAGAGTTATTATTAGTGTTAGGTTAAGGGTTATGGTTACGGTAAGGGTTAGGGTTAGGGGTTAGTGTTAGGGTGAGGGTTAGGGTAAGGGTTAGGTTTGGTTTAGAGTTAGGGTAAGGGTTATGGTTAGGGTTAGGGTTAGGGTTAGGGTTAAGGTTAGGGTTAGGGTTAGGGTTAGGGTTAGGGTTAGGGTAAGGGTAAGGGTTAGGGTTAGGTTTAGGGTTAGGGTTAGGGTTAGGGTAACGGTAAGAGTTAGGGTTAGGGTTAGGGTAAGGGTAAGGGTTAGGGTTAAGGTTAGGGTTAGGTTTAGGTTTAGACTTAGGGTAGGGTTAGGGTAAGGGTAAGTGTTAGATTTAGGATTAGGGTTAGGGTTAGGGGAAGGGTTAATGTTAGGGTTACGGTTAGGGTTAGGGTAAGGGTTAGGGTTAGGGTTAGGGTAAGGTTAAGGTTAGGGTTAGAGTTAGGGATATTGTAAGGGTAAGGGTTAGGGTTAAGGTTAGGGTTAGGTTTAGGGTAAGGGTTAGGGTTAGGGTTAGGGTTAGGGTTAGGTTAACGTTAAGTGTTAGCGTTAGGGTTAGGGTTAGTGTTAGGGTAAGGTTAAGTATTAGGGTTAGGGTTAGGTTTAGGGTTAGGGTTAGGGTTAGGCTAAGGGTGAGGTGTTAGGGTTAGGGTTAGGGTAAGGTTTAGCGTTAGGGTTATTGTTAGGTTACGGTTAAGTGTTAGGTTTAGGGTTAGGGTAAGTGTAAGTGTTAGGGTTAGGGTTAGGGTTAGGATAAGGGTAAGGGGTAGGGTTAGGGATAGGGTGAGGGTTGGGGTTGGGGTTAGGTTTAATGTTAGGTTTAGGGTAAGGGTAAGGGTTAGGGTTATGGTTAGTGTTAGGGTTAAAGTTAGGGTCAGGGTTAGGGTAAGGGTAAGGGTTATGGTTAGGGTTAGGGTTAGGGTTAGGGTAAGCGTTATGGTTAGGGTTAGGGTTAGGGATAGGGTTAATGTTAGGGTTAGGGTTTGGGTAAGGGTAAGGGTTAGGGTTAAGGTTAGGGTTAGGGTTAGGTTAAGGGTCAGGGTTAGGGTAAGGTTTAGGGTTAGGGTTAGGGTAAAGGTAAGGATTAGGTTTAGGGTTAGGGTTAGGTTTAGGGTTAGGGTTAGGGTTAGGGTTAGGGTTAGGGAAAGGATAAAGTTTAGGTTTAAGGTTAGGTTTAGGGTTAGGGATAGGGTTAAGGTTAGGGTTAGGGTTAGGGTAAGGGTAAGGGTTAGGGTTAGGTTTATGGTTAGGGTTAGTGTAAGGGTAAGGGTTAGGGTTAGGTTTAGGGTTAGGGTTTAGGGTAAGGGTAAGGGTTAGGATTAGGGTTAGGGTTAGGTTTAGGGTTAGGGTTAGGGATAGGTTTAGGGTAAGGGTAAGGGTTAGGGCCAAGATTAGGGTTAGGGTTAGGTTATGGGTTAGGGTTAGGGTTAGGGTGTGGGTTAGGGTAAGGGTTAGGTTTAGGAATAGGGTTAGGGTTAGGGTAAGGGTTAGGGTTAAGTTTAGGGTAGGGTAAGGGTAAGGGTTAGGTTTAGAGTTAGGGGTAGGGTTTGGTAAGGGTAAGGGTTAGGGTTAGGTTTAGGGTAAGCGTTAGAGTTAGGGTTAGGGTTAGGGTTAAAGTTAATATTAGTGTTAGGTTAAGGGTTATGGTTACGGTAAGGGTTAGGGTTAGGGGTTAGTGTTAGGGTGAGGGTTAGGGTAAGGGTTAGGTTTGGTTTAGAGTTAGGGTAAGGGTTATGGTTAGGGTTAGGGTTAGGGTTAGGGTTAAGGTTAGGGTTAGGGTTAGGGTTAGGGTTAGGGTTAGGGTAAGGGTAAGGGTTAGGGTTAGGTTTAGGGTTAGGGTTAGGGTTAGGGTAACGGTAAGAGTTAGGGTTAGGGTTAGGGTAAGGGTAAGGGTTAGGGTTAAGGTTAGGGTTAGGTTTAGGTTTAGACTTAGGGTAGGGTTAGGGTAAGGGTAAGTGTTACATTTAGGATTAGGGTTAGGGTTAGGGGAAGGGTTAATGTTAGGGTTACGGTTAGGGTTAGGGTAAGGGTTAGGGTTAGGGTTAGGGTAAGGTTAAGGTTAGGGTTAGAGTTAGGGATATTGTAAGGGTAAGGGTTAGGGTTAAGGTTAGGGTTAGGTTTAGGGTAAGGGTTAGGGTTAGGGTTAGGGTTAGGTTAACTTTAAGTGTTAGCGTTAGGGTTAGGGTTAGGGTTAGGTTAAGGGTTAGGGTTAGGGTTAGTGTTAGGGTTAGGTTACGGTTAAGTGTTAGGGTTAGGGTTAGGGTAAGGGTAAGGGTTTGGGTTAGGGTTAGGATTAGGGTAAGCGTTAGAGTTAGGGTTAGGTTAGGGTTAGAGTTTATGTTAGTGTTAGGTTAAGGGTTAGGGTTCGGGTTAGCGTTAGGGTAAGGTTTAGGGTTAGGTTTAGGTTTAGGGTAAGGGTTTTGGTTAGGGTTAGGGTTAGGGATAGGGTTAATGTTAGGGTTAGGATTACGGTTAGGGTAAGGGTAAGGGTAAGGGTTAGGGTTAAGGTTAGGGTTAGGGTTAGGGTTAGGGTTAGGGTTAGGGAAAGGATAAAGGTTAGGGTTAAGGTTAGGTTTAGGGTTAGGGATAGGATTAAGGTTAGGGTTAGGGTTAGGGTAAGGGTAAGGGTTAGGGTTAGGTTTAGGTTTAGGGTTAGTGTAAGGGTAAGGGTTAGGGTTAGGGTTAGGGTTAGGGTTTAGGGTAAGGGTAAGTGTTAGGATTAGGGTTAGGGTTAGGTTTAGGTTTAAGGTTAGGTATAGGTTTAGGGTAAGGTTAAGGGTTAGGGCTAAGATTAGGTATAGGGTTAGGTTTAGGGTTAGGGTGTGGGTTAGGGTAAGGGTTATTGTTAGGAATAGGGTTAGGGTTAAGGTAAGGGTTAGGGTTAGGTTTAGGGTAGGGTAAGGTTTAGTGTTGGGGTTAAGGTTAGGGTTAGGTTAAGGGTTAGAGTTTGGGTTAGGGTTAGGGTTAGGATTAGGTTTAGGGTTACGGTTAGGGTTAGGGTTGGGGTTAGATTAAGGGTATGTGTTAAGGTTAGGGTTAGGGTTATGATTAGGTTTAGCATTAGGGTAAGGGTAAGGGTTAGGTTAAGGGTTAGGGTTAAGGTAAGGGTAAGGGTTAGGGTTAGGGTTAGGGTTAGGGTAAGGGTTAGTGTTAGGTTTAGAGTAATGGTAAAGTTTAGGGTTAGGGTTAGGGTTAGGGTAAGGGTAAGGGTTAGGTTTAGGGTTAGGTTTAGGGTAAGGTTTAGGTTTAGGGTAAGGGTAAGGGTTAGTGTTACGGTCAGGGTTAGGGTTAGGGTTAGGGTTAGGGTTAGGGTTAGGGTTGAGGTTAGGGTAAGGGTAAATGTTAGGGTTAGGGTTAGGATAAGAGTAAGGGTTAGGTCAGAGTTAGGGTTAAGGGTTAGGTTGAGGGTTAGTGTTATGGTTAGGGTTAGGGTAAGGGTTAGGGTTAGGTTTGGGGTTAGGGTTAGGGTAAAGGTAAGGGTTAGGTTTAGGGTTAGTGTTAGGTATAGGGTTAGGATTAGGGTTAGGGTAGGGAAAGGATAAGGGTTAGGGTTAAGGTTAGGTTTAGGGTTAGGGTTAGGGTTAAGGTTAGGGTTAGGGTTAGGGTAAGGTTAAGGGTTAGGGTTAGGTTTAGGGTTAGGCTTAGGGTAAGGGTAAGGTTTATGAATTGGGTTAGGGTTAGGTTTAGGGTTAGGGTTAGTGATAGGGTTAGGGTAAGGGTAAGGGTTAGGGTTACGATTAGGTTTAGGGTTAGGTTTAGAGTTAGGGTTAGGGTTAGGGTGTGGGTTAGGGTAAGGGTTAGGATTAGGAATAGGAATAGGCTTAGGGTAAGTTTAAATGTTAGGGTTAGAGTTAGGGCAAGGTTTAGTGTTGGGGTTAAGGTTAGGGTTAGGTTAAGGGTTAGAGTTTGGGTTAAGTTTGGGGTTAGGTTAAGGGTATGTGTTAAGGTTAGTGTTAGGGTTAGGATTTGGTTTAGCATTAGGGTAGGGGTAAGGGTTAGGTTAAGGGGTAGGGTTAAGTTAAGGGTAAGGGTCAGGGTTAGGGTTAGGGTTAGGATTAGGGTAAGGGTTAGGGTTAGGGTTAGGTTTAGATTAAGGGTAAGGTTTAGGGTTAAGGTTAGGGTTAGAGTAAGGGTTAAGGTTAGGGTTAAGGTTAGGTTTAGCGTTAGGTTTAGGTTTAGGGTAAGGGTAAGGCTTAGGGTTTGGGTTAGGGTTAGGTTTAGGGTTAGGGTAAGGGTAAGGGTTAGGATTAGGGTTAGTGTTAGTTAGGTTAAGGGTTAGGGTTGGGGTTAGGATAAGGGTTAGTGTTCGGATTAGGGTAAGGGTAAGGGTTAGGTTAGGGTTAGGGTTAGGGTACGGGTTATGGTTAGGGTTAGGTTAGGTTTAGGGTTAGGGTTAGTTTTAGGGATAGGGAAAGGATAAGGGTTAGGGTTAAGGTTAGGTTTAGGTTTAGGGTTAGGGTTAAGGTGAGGGTGAGGGTTAGGGTTGGGTAAGGGTAAGGGTTATGGTGAGGTTATGGGTTAGGGTTAGGTTAAGGGTAAGCGTTAGGGTTAGGGGTAGGGTAAGGGTAAGGGTTACGGTTAAGGTTAGGGTTATGCTTAGGTTCTGAGTTAGGGTTAAGGTTAGGTTTAAGGTTACGTATAGGGTAAGGGAAAGGTTTAGGTTTAGAGTTAGGGGCAGGGTTAGTGTAACGGTAAGTTTAGGGTTAGGGTTAGGGTTAGGGTAAGCGTTAGAGATAGGGTTAGGGTTAATGTTAGTGTTAGGTTAATGGTTAGGGTTAGGGATAGGGTTAGGGTTAGGGTTAATGTGAGGGTGAGGGTTTGGGTTGGGTAAGGGTAAAGGTTAGGGTTAGGTTATGGGTTAGGGTTAGGTTAAGGGTAAGGGTTAGGGTTAGGGTTAGAGTTAGGTTTAGGGTTAGAGTTAGGGTTAGGGTTAGGGTAAGGGTAAGGGTTAGGGTAAAGGTAAGGGTTAGGGTAAGGGTTAGGGTTAAGGTAAGTGTAAGGGATAGGGTTAGGGTTAGGGTTAGGTTTAAAATTAGGGTTAAGGTTAGGGTAAGGGTAAGGGTTAGGTTAGGGTTACGGTTAGGGTTAAAGTAAGGGTTAGGGTTAGGATTAGGGTCATTGTAAGGGTAAGGGTTAGGGTTAGGTTTAGGGTTAGGGTTAGGGTTAGGGTTAAGTTTAAGGTAAGGGTTAGGGTTAGGTTTAGGGTTAGGGTTAGGGTAAGGTTAAGGGTTAGGGTTAGGGTTAGGGTTACGATTACAGTTAGGGTTAGGTTAGGGTAAGGGTAAGGGTTAGGTTAGGGTTAAGGTTAGGGTTAGGGTAAGGGTTAGGTTTAGGGTTAGGGTTAGGGTAAGGGCAAGGGTTAGGGTTAGGTTTAGTGTTAGTGTTAGGGTAAGGTAAGGGTTACGGTTAGGGTTAGGGTTAGGCTTAGGGTTAGGGTTAGGGTTAGGGTAAGGTTAAGTGTTAATGTTAGGGTTAGGGTAAGGGTTAGGTTTAGGGCAAGGGATGGGGTTAGGGTTAGGGTTAGGTTTAGGGTTGGGGTTAGGGTTAGGGTTAGTGTTAGGGTTAGGGTTAGGGTAGGGGAGAGGGTTAGGTTTAGGTTTGGGATTACGGGTTACGGTTAAAGTTAGTTTTAGGTTTAGAGTTAGGGTTAGGGTTAGGGTTAGGGTAAGGTTAAGTGTTAGTGTTAGGGTTAGGGTTAGGGTTAGGGTAAGGGATGGGGTTAGGTTTAGGGTTAGGGTTAGGGTAAGGTCAAGGGTTAGGGTTAGGGTTAGGGTTAGGGTTAGGGTTATGTTTAGGGTTAGGCTAAGGGTAAGGGTTAGGTTAGGATTAGGGTTAGGGTTAGGGTAAGTGGAAGGGTTAGGTTTAGTTTCGAGTTAGGGTTTGGGTAAGGTTAAGGGTTAGGGTTAGGTTTATGTTTAGGTTTAGGGTTAGGGTTAGGGTAAGGGTAAGTTTTAGGGTTAAGATTAGGATTAGGGTTAGATTTAGTGTTAGGGTAGGGTTAGGCTAAGGGTAAGGATTAGGGTTAGGATTAGGGTTAGGGTTAGGGTAAGGGTTAGGTTTAGGGTTAGGGTTAGGTTTAGGGTTACAGTATAGGTAAGGGTAAGGGTTAGGTTTAGAGATAGGGGTACGGTTAGGGTAAGGGTAAGGGTAGGGTTAGGGTTAGGGTTAGGGTAAGCGTTAGAGTTAGGGTTAGCTTAGGGTTAGAGTTAATGTTAGTGTTAGGTTAAGGGTTAGGGTTAGGGTTAGGGTTAGGATTAGGATTAGGGTAAGGGTTAGAGTTAGGTGTTAGTGTTAGGGTTAGGGTTAGGGTAAAGTTTAGGGTTAGGTTTAGGTTTAGGGTAAGGGTTATGGTAATGGTTAGGGTTAGGGTTAAGTTTAGGGTTAGGGTTAGGTTTAGGGTTAGGGTAAGTGTAAGTGTTCGTGTTAGGTTTAGGGATAGGGTTAGGGTAAAGGTAAGGGTTAGGTTTAGGTTTAGGGTTAGGGTTAGGGAAAGGATAAGGGTTAGGGTTAAGGTTAGGTTTAGGGTTAGGGTTAGGGTTAAGGTTAAGGTTAGGTTTAGGGTAAGGGTAAGGGTTAGGGTTAGGTTTAGGGTTAGGGTTAGTGTAAGGGTAAGGGTTAGGGTTAGGTTTAGGGTTAGGGTTAGGGTTAGGGTTAGGTTAGGGTAAGGGTTAGGGTTAGGAATAGGGTTAGGGTTAGGGTAAGTTTAAGGATTAGGGTTAGGGGTAGGGTAGGGTAAGGTTTAGTGTTGGGGTTAAGGTTAGGGTTAGGTTATGTGTTAGAGTTTGGGTTAGGGTAAGGGTTAGGATTAGGTTTAGGGTTACCATTAGGGTTAAGGTTGGGGTTAGATTAAGGGTATGTGTTAAGGTTAGGGTTAGGGTTAGGATTAGGTTTAGCATTAGGGTAAGGGTAAGGGTTAGGTTAAGGGTTAGAGTTAAGGTAAGAGTAAGGGTTAGGTTTAGTGTTAGCGTTAGGGTAAGGGTTAGTGTTAGGTTTAGAGTAAGGGTAAGGTTTACGGTTAGGGTTAGGGTTAGGGTAAGGGTAAGGGTTAGGGTTAGGGTTAGGTTGAGGGTTAGGTTTAGGTTTAGGGTAAGGGTAAGGGTAAGGGTTAGGGTTAGTGTTAGGGTTAGGGTAAGGGTAAATGTTAGGGTTAGGGTTAGGATAAGAGTAAGAGTTAGGTCAGAGTTAGGGTTAGGGGTTAGGGTTAGGTTTAGTGTTAGGGTTATGGTTAGGGTAAGGGTTAGGTTTAGGTGTAGGGTTGGGGTTAGGGTAAAGGTAAGGGTTAGGTTTAGGGTTAGGGTTAGGTTTAGGGTTAGGATTAGGGTTAGGGTTAGGGAAAGGATAAGGGTTAGGGTTAAGGTTAGGTTTAGGTTTAGGGTTATGGTTAAGGTTAGAGGTAGGGTAAGGGTAAGGTTAAGGGTTACGGTTAGGTTTAGGGTTAGGGTTAGGGTAAGGGAAATGGCTAGGATTAGGGTTAGGGTTAGTGATAGAGTTAGGGTAAGGGTAAGGGTTAGGGTTAAGATTAGGGTTAGGGTTAGGTTTAGAGTTAGGGTTAGGGTTAGGGTTAGGGTTAGGAATAGGTTTAGGGTTAGGGTAAGGGTTAGGGTTATGGTTAGGGTAAGGTTTAGTGTTGGGGTTAAGGTTAGGGTTAAGTTAAGGGTTAGCGTTTGGGTTAGGGTTGGGGTTAGGTTAAGGGTATGTGTTAAGGTTAGGGTTAGGGTTAGGATTAGGTTTAGCATTAGGGTAAGGGTAAGGGTTATGGTAAGGGGTAGGGTTAAGATAAGGATAAGGTTTATGGTTAGGGTTGAGGTTAGGTTTAGGGTAAGGGTTAGGGTTAGGTTTAGAGTAAGGGTAAGGTTTAGGGTTATTGTTAGGGTTAGGGTTAGTGTAAGTGTAAAGGTTAGGGTTAAGGTTAGGTTTAGGGTTAGGTTTAGGTTTAGGGTAAGGGTAAGGCTTAGGGTTAGGGTTAGGGATAGGGTTAGGGTAAGGGTTAGGGTTGGGGTTAGGGTTAGGGTTGGGTAGGTTAAGGGTAAGTGTTAGGGTTAGGGTTAGGGTTAGGATAAGAGTAAGGGTTAGGTCACAGTTAGGGTTAGGGGTTAGGGTTAGGCGTAGGGTAAGGGTTAGCGTTAGGGGTTAGGGTTAGTGTTAAGGTTAGGTTAAGGGTTAGGGTTATGGTTAGAATAAGGGTTAGTGTTAGGGTTAGGGTAAGGGTAAGGGTTAGGTTAGGATTAGGGTTAGGGTTAGGGTTAGGGTACGGGTAAGGGTTAGGGTTAGGTTAGGTTTTGGGTTAGGGTTATGATTAGGGATAGGGAAAGGATAAGGGTTAGGGTTAAGGTTAGGTTTAAAGTTAGGATTAGGGTTAAGGTGAGAGTGAGGGTTAGGGATGGGTAAGGGTAAGGGTTAGGGTTACGTTATGGGTTCGGGTTAGGTTAAGGGTAAGGGTTAGGGTTAGGTTTAGGGTTAGGGTTAGGGTAAGGGAAAGGGTTAGGTTTAGAGTTAGGGGTAGGGTTAGGGTAAGGGTAAGTTTAGGGTTAGGGTAGGGTTAGGGTAAGCGTTAGAGTTAGGGTTAGGGTTAACGTTAGGGTTAGGTTAATGGTTAAGGTTAGGGTTAGGGTTATGGAAAGGATAGGGTTAGGGTTAAGGTTAGGTTTAGGGTTAGGGTAGGGTTAAGGTGAGGGTGATGGTTAGTGTGGGTAAGGGTAAGGGTTAGGGTTAGGTTATGGGTTAGGGTTAGGTTAAGGTTAAGGGTTAGGGTTAGTGTAAGAGTTAGGTTTAGGGTTAGGGTTAGGGTTAGGGTTAGGGTAAGGGTAAGGTTTAGGGTAAAGTTAAGGGTTAGGGTAAGGGTTAGGGTTAAGGTAAGGGTAAGGGTTTGGGTTAGGGTTAGGGTTAGGGTTAAAGTTAGGGTTAGGTTTAGGGTAAGGGTTAGGTTAGGGTTACGGTTAGGGTTAACATAGGGTTAGGGTTATGGTTAGGGTTATTGTAAGTGTAAGGTTTAGGGTTAGGTTTAGGGTTAGGGTTAGGGTAAGGGTAAGCGTTAGGGTTAGGGTTAGTGTTAAGGTTACGGAAAGGGTTAGGGTTAGGTTTAGGGTTAGGGTTAGGGTAAAGTTAAGGGTTAGGGTTAGGGTTAGGGTTACGGTTAGGGTTAGGGTAAGGGCAAGGGTTAGGGTTAGGTTTAGGGTTAGCGTTAGGGTAAGGGTAAGGGTTACGGTTAGGGTTAGGGTTAGGTTTAGGCTTAGGGTTAGTGTTAGGGTAAGGTTAAGTGTTAGTGTTAGGGTTAGTTTTAGGGTTAGGGTTAGGGTAAGGGTTAGGGTTAAGTTTAGGGTTGGGGTTAAGGTTAGGGTAGGGGGGGTTAGGGTTAGGTTTAGGCTTACGGGTTACGGTTAAAGTTAGTTTTAGGGTTAGGGTTAGGGTTAGGGTATGGGTAGGGGATAAGGTTGGGGATAGGGTTAGGGTTAGGGTTAGGTTTAGGTTTAGGGTTAGGGTAAGGTTAAGGGTTAGGTTTAGGGTTAGTGTTAGGGTTACGGTACGGTTAGGGTTAGGGTATGGGTAAGGGTTAGGTTAGGATTAGGGTTAGGGTTAGGGTAAGGGTAAGGGTTGGGGTTAGGTTTCGGGTTAGGGTTAGGGTAAGGTTAAGGGTTAGGGTAAGGTTTAGTTTTAGGGTTAGTTTTAGGGTTATGGTAAGGTTAAGATTTAGGGTTAAGTTTAGGATTAGGGTTAGGTTTAGTGTTAGGGTAGGGTTAGGGTAAGGGTAAGGTTTAGGGTTAGGATTAGGGTTAGGGTTAGGGTAAGGGTTAGGTTTAGGGTTAGGGTTAGGTTTAAGGTTAGGGTCAGGGTAAGGGTAAGAGTTAGGTTTAGAGATAGTGGTAGGGTTAGGGTTACGGTAGGGTTAGGGTAAGGGTTAGGGTTAGGGTTAGGGTTAGGTTTAGGGTTGGGGTTAAGGTTAGGGTTAGGGTTAGGATAAGGGTAAGGGTTAGGGTTAGGGTTAGGCTTAGGGTAAGGGTAAGGGTTAGGATTAGGGTTAATGTTAGGTTTAGGGTTAGGGATAGGGTTAGTGTAAGGGAAAGTGTTAGGGTTAAGATTAGGGTTAGGCTTAGGTTTAGAGTTAGGGTTAGGGTTAGGGTGTGGGTTATGGTAAGGGTTAGGGTTAGGAATAGGGTTAGGGATAGGGTAAGGGTAAGGGTTAGGTTTAGGGTTAGGGTAAGGTTTAGTGTTGGGGTTAAGGTTAGGGTTAGGTTAAGGGTTAGAGTTTGGGTTAGGGTTGGGGTTAGGTTAAGGGTATGTGTTAAGGTTAGGGTTAGGGTTAGGATTAGGTTTAGCATTAGGGTAAGGGTAAGGGTTAGTGTAAGGGGTAGGGTTAAGGTAATGGTAAGGTTTAGGGTTAGTGTTAGGGTTTCGGTTAGGGTAAGGGTTAGGGTTAGGTTTAGAGTAAGTGTAAGGTTTACGGTTAGGTTTAGGGTTAGCATTAGGGTAAGGGTAAAGGTTAGGGTTAAGGTTAGGTTTAGGGTTAGGTTTAGGGTTAAGGAGAGGGTGAGGGTTAGGGTTGGGTAAGGGTAAGGGTTAGGGTTAGGTTATGGGTTAGAGTTAGGTTAAGGGTAAGTGTTAGGGTTAGGGTTAGGGTAAGGGTAAGGGTTAGGGTTAAGGTTAGGGTTATGGTTAGGTTCAGAGTTAGTGTTAGGGTTAGGGTAAGCGTTAGAGTTAGGGTTAGGGTTAATGTTAGTGTTAGGTTAAGGTTTAGGGTTAGGGTTAGGGTTAGGGTTAGGGAAAGGATAAGTGTTAGGGTTAAGTTTAGGTTTAGGGTTAGGGTTAGGGTTAAGGTGAGGGTGAAGGTTAGGGTTGGGTAAGGGTAAGGGTTAGGGTTAGGTTATGGGTTAGGGTTAGGTTAAGGTAAGGGTTAGGGTTAGGGTTAGAGTTAGGTTTAGGGCTAGGGTTAGGGTTAGGGTTAGGGTAAGGGTAAGGGTTAGGGTTAAGGTTACGGTTATGGTTAGGTTCAGAGTTAGGGTTAGGGTTAGGTTTAGGGTTAGGGTTAGGGTAAGGGAAAGGGTTAGGTTTAGAGTTAGGGGTAGGGTTAGGGTAAGGGTAAGTTTAGGGTTAGGGTTAGGGTTAGGGTAAGCGTTAGAGTTAGGGTTAGGGTTAATATTATTGTTAGGTTAAGTGTTAGGGTTAGGGTTAGTGTTAGGGTAAGGGTTAGGGTTAGGGTTAGGGGTTAGTGTTAGGGTTAGGGTAAGGGTTAATGTTAGGTTTAGGGTTAGGGTAAGGGTTATGGTTAGGGTTAGGGTTAGGGTAAAGTTAAGGGTTAGGGTGAGTGTTACGTTTAGGGTTACGGTTAGGGTTAGGGTTAGGGTAAGGGTAAGGGTAAGGGTTAGGTTAGGGTTAGGGTTAGTGTAAGGGTTAGGGTTATGGTTAGTGTGAGGGTAAGGGTTAGGGTTAGGTTTAGGGTTAGTGTTGGGGTAAGAGTAAGAGTTACGGTTAGGGTTAGGGTTAGTTTTAGGGTTAGGGTTAGGGTTAGAGTAAGGGTAAGGTTTAGGGTTAAGGTTAGGGTTAGGGTTAGGGTTAGGGTAATGGTAAGGGTGAGGTTTGGAGTTAGGGGTAGGGTTAGGGTAAGGGTAAGGGTTAGGGTTAGGGTTAGGGTAAGCGTTAGAATTAGGGTTAGGTTTAGGGTTAGGGTTAGGGTTAGAGTTAATGTTAATGTTAGATAAAGGTTTAGGGTTAGGGTTAGCGTTAGGGTTAGGGTAAGGGTTAGGGTTAGGGGTTAGTGTTAGGTTTAGCGTTAGGGTAAGGTTTAGGGTTAGGTTTATGGTTAGGGTTAGGGTTAGGGTTAGGGTAAGGGTAAGGGTTAGGGTTAAGGTTAGGGTGAGGGTTAGGTTTAGTTATGGTTAGGGTTAGGGTTAGGGTTAGGGTTAGGGTAAGGGTAAGGGTTAGGTTTAGAGTTAGGTGTAGGGTAAGGGTAAGGATAAGAATTAGGGTTAGGGTTAGGGCTAGGGTAAGCGTTAGATTTAGGGTTAGGTTTAGGGTTAGAGTTAATGTTAGTGTTAGGTTAAGGGTTAGGGTTAGAGTGAGGGTTAGGGTTAGTGTAAGGTTTAGGGGTTAGTGTTAGGGTTGGGGTTAGGGTAAGGGTTAGGGTTAGTGTTAATTTAGGGTTAGGGTTAGGGTAAGGGAAAGGGTTAGGTTTAGGATTAGGGTTAGGGTAAGGGTTAGGTTTAAGGTTAGGGTTAGACTTAGGGTTAGGTTAAGTGTAAGGGTTAGGTTTAGGGTTAGGGTTAGGGTAAGGGTAAGGGTTAGGTTTAGGGTTAGGGTTAGGTTTAGTATTAGGGTTAGGTTTATGGTTAGGGTTAGGGTTAGGGTAAGGGTAAGGGTTAATGTTAGGTTTAGGGTTAGGTTAGGGTAAGGGTAAGGGTTAGGGTTAGGGTTAGGGTTAGGTTTAGGGTTAGGGTTAGGGTTAGGGTAAGGGTAAGGGTTAGAGTTTGGGTGTGGGTTAGGTTTAGCGTTAGGTTTAGGGTTATGGTAAGGGTTAGGGTTACTGTTAGGGTAAGGGCATGTGTTATGTTTAGGGTTAGGTTAGGGTTAGGTTTAGATTAGGGTAAAGGTAAGGGTTAGGGTAAGGGTTACGGTTAAGGTAAGGGTAAGGGTTAGGGTTAGGGTTGGGGTAAGTGTTAGAGTTAGGGTTAGGGTAAGGTTAAGGGTTAGGTTTAGGGTTAGGGTTAGGGTAAGGGTAAGGGTTAGGGTTAGGGTTAGGTGTAGGGTAAGGTTTTGTGGTTAGGATTAGGGTAAGGGTTAGGATTAGGATTAGGGTTAGGTTAAGTGTAAATGTTAGGGTGAGGGTTAGGCTTAGTGTTAGGGTAAGGGTAAGTGTTAGGGTTAGGGTTAGGTTTAGGGTTAGGGTTAGGGTTAGAGTTAGGGTAAGGGTAAGGGTTAGGTTTAGAGTTAGAGGTAGGGTTAGGGTAAGGGTTAGGGTTAGGGTTAGGGTAAGGGTAAGGGTTAGGGTAAGGGTTAGGGTTAAGGTAAGGTTAAGGTTTAGGGTTAGGTTAAGTGTTCGTGTTAGGTTTAGGGTTAGGGTTAGGGTAAAGGTAAGGGTTAGGTTTAGGATTAGGGTTAGGTTTAGGGTTAGGGTTAGGTTCCGTGTTAGGGTTAGGGTAAGGGTAATTGTTAGGTTTAGAGATAGGGGTAGGGTTAGGGTAAGGGTAAGGGTTAGGGTTAGGGTTAGGGTTAGGGTAAGCATTAGAGTTAGGGTTAGGTTATGGTTAGAGTTAATGTTAGTGTTAGGTTAATGGTTAGAGTTAGGGTTATGTTTAGGGTTAGTATTAGGGTTAGGGTAAGAGTTAGGGTTAGGGGTTAGTGTTAGGGTTAGCGTTAAGGTAAGGTTTAGGTTTAAGTTTAGGGTTAGGGTAAGGGTTAGGGTTAGGGTTAGGGTTAGGGTTAGGGTTAATGTTAGGGATAGGGTTAGGGTTAGGGTTAGGTTAAGGGTAAGGGTTAGGGTTAGGGTTAGGGTTAGGTTAAAGGTAAGGGTTAGGTTTAGGGTTAGGGTTAGGTTTAGGGTTAGGTTTAGGGTTAGGGAAAGGATAAGGGTTAGGGTTAAGGTTAGGTTTAGGGTTAGGGTTAGGGTTAAGGTTAGGGTTAGGGTAAGGGTAAGGGTTAGGGTTAGTTTAGGATTAGGGTTAGTGTAAGGGTAAGGGTTAGCGTTAAGTTTAGGGTCAGGGTTTAGGGTAAGGGTAAGGGATAGGATTAGGGTTAGGGTTAGGTTTAGGGTTAGGGTTAGGGTTAGAGTTAGGGTAAGTGTAAGGGTTATGTTTAGAGTTAGGGGTAGGGTTAGGGTAAGGGTTAGGGTCAGGGTTAGGGTAAGGGTAAGGGTTAGGGTAAGGGTTAGGGTTAAGGTAAGTTAAAGGTTAGGGTTAGGTTAAGGGTTCGTGTTAGGTTTAGGGTTAGGATTAGGGTAAAGGTAAGGGTTAGGTTTAGGATTAGGGTTAGGTTTAGGGTTAGGTTTAGTGTTAGGGTTAGGGTAAGGGTAATTGTTAGCTTTAGAGATAGGGGTAGGGTTAGGGTAAGGGTAAGGGTTAGGGTTAGGGTTAGGGTTAGGGTTAGGGTTAGGGTAAGCGTTAGAGTTAGGGTTAGGTTATGGTTAGAGTTAATGTTAGTGTTAGGTTAATGGTTAGAGTTAGGGTTAGGGTTAGGTTTAGGATTAGGGTTAGGGTAAGAGTTAGGGTTAGGGGTTAGTGTTAGGGTTAGCGTTTGGGTAAGGTTTAGGGTTAACTTTAGGGTTAGGGTAAGGATTATGGTTAGGGTTAGGGTTGGGGTTAGGGTTAATGTTAGGGTTAGGGTTAGGGTTAGGGTTAGGTTAAGGGTAAGGGTTAGGGTTAGGTTTAGGGTTAGGGTTAGTTTAAAGGTAAGGGTTAGGTTTAGGGTTATGGTTAGGTTTAGGGTTAGGTTTAGGGTTAGGGAAAGGATAAGGGTTAGGGTTAAGGTTAGGTTTAGGGTTAGGGTTAGGGTTAAGGTTAGGGTTAGGGTTAGGGTAAGGGTAAGGGATAGGGTTAGTTTAGGGTGAGGGTTAGTCTAAGGATAATGGTTAGGGTTAAGTTTAGGGTTAGGGTCTAGGGTAAGGGTTAGGATTAGGGTTAGGGTTAGGTTTAGGTTTAGGTTTAGGGTTAGGATAGGGTAAGGTTTAGTGTTGGGGTTAAGGTTAGGGTTAGGTTAAGGGTTAGAGTTTGGGTTAGGGTTAGGGTTAGTATTAGGTTTAGGGTTACGGTTAGGGTTAGGGTTGGGTTTAGATTAAGGGTATGTGTTAAGGTTAGGGTTATGGTTAGGATTAGGTTTAGCATTAGGGTAAGGGTAAGGGTTAGGTTAAGTGTTAGGGTTAAGGTAAGGTAAGGGTTAGGGTTAGGGTTAGGGTTAGGGTAAGGGTTAGTGCTAGGTTTAGAGTAAGGGTAAGGTTTAGGGTTATGGTTAGGGTTAGGGTAAGATTAAGGGTTAGGGTTAGGGTTAGGGTTAGGGTAAGGGTTAGGGTTAGGGTTGGGATTAGGGTAAGGGTAAATGTTAGGGTTAGGTTTAGGATAAGAGTAAGGGTTAGGTCAGAGTTAGGGTTAGGGGTTAGGGTTAGGGTTAGTGTTAGTGTTAGGGTTAGGGTAAGGGTTAGGGTTAGGTTTGGGGTTAGGGTTAGGGTAAAGGTAAGGGTTAGGTTTAGGGTTAGGGTTAGGTTTAGGGTTAGGATTAGGATTAGGGTTAGGGAAAGGATAAGGGTTAGGGTTAAGGTTAGGTTTAGGGTTAGGGTTAGGATTAAGGTTAGGGTTAGGGTTAGGGTAAGGTTAAGGGTTAGGGTTAGGGTTAGGTTTAGGGTTAGGGTTAGGGATAGGGTTAGGGTAAGTGTAAGGGTTAGCGTTAAGATTAGGGTTAGGGTTAGGTTTAGAGTTAGTGTTAGGGTTAGGGTGTGGGTTAGGGTAAGGGTTAGGGTTAGGGTGTGGGTTAGGGTAAGGGTTAGGGTTAGGAATAGGGTTAGGGTTAGGGTAAGGGTAAGGGTTAGGGTTAGGGTTAGGATTAGCTTTAGCATTAGGGTTAGGGTAAGGGTTAGGGTAATGGGTAGGGTTAAGGTAAGGGTAAGGGTTAGGGTTAGGGTTAGGGTTAGGGTAAGGGTTAGGGTTAGGTTTAGAGTAAGTGTAAGTTTTAGGGTTAGGGTTAGGGGTAGGTTTAGGGTAAGGGTAAATGTTTGGGTTAAGGTTAGGTTTAGGGTTAGGTTTAGGTTTAGGGTAAGGGTAAGGCTTAGCGTTAGGGTTAGGGTTAGGCTAAGTGTTAGGGTTAGGGTTAGGGTTCGGGTTGGGGTTAGGGTAAGGGTAAGTGTTAGGATTAGGGTTAGGGTTAGGATAAGACTAATGGTTATGTCACAGTTAGGGTTAGGGGTTAGGTTTAGGGTTAGGGGTTAGGGGTAGGGGTAGGGTAAGGGTTAGACTTAGGGGTTAGGGTTAGTGTTAAGGTTAGGTTAAGGGTTAGGGTTAGGGTTAAGTTTAGGATAAGGGTTAGTGTTAGGGTTAGGGTAAGGGTAAGGGTTAGGTTAGGGTTAGGTTTAGGGTTAGGTTACGGGTTAGGGTTATGTTTAGGTTAGGTTTATGGTTAGGGTTAGGGTTAGGGATAGGGTAAGGATAAGGGTTAGGGTAAAGGTTAGGTTTAGGGTTAGGGTTAGGGTTAAGGTGAGGGTGAGGTTTAGGGTTGGGTAAGGGTAAGGGTTAGGGTTAGGTTATGGGTTAGGTTTAGATTAAGGGTAAGGTTTAGGGTTAGGGTTAGGGTAAGAGTAAGGGTTAGGGTTAAGGTTAGGATTATGGTTTGTTCAGAGTTAAGGATAGGGTTAGGTTTAGGATTAGGTTAGGGTAAGGGAAAGCGTTAGGTTTAGAGTTAGGGGTAGGGTTAGGGTGAGGGTAAGTTTAGCGTTAGGGTTAGGATTAGGGTTAGGGATAGGGTTAGGGAAAGGATAAGGGTTAGGGTTAAGGTGAGGTTTAGGGTTAGGGTTAGGGTTAAGTTGAGGGTTAGGGTTAGGGTTGGGTAAGGGTAAGGGTTAGGGTTAGGTTATGGGTAAGGGTTAGGTTAAGGTTAAGGGTTAGGGTTAGGGTTAGAGTTAGGTTTAGGGTTAGGGTTAGGGTTAGGGTTAGGGTAAGGGTAAGGGTTAGGGTTAAGGTTAGGGTTATGGTTAGGTTCAGACTTAGGGTTAGGGTTAAGTTTAGGGTTAGGTTTAGGGTAATGGAAAGGGTTAGGTTTAGGGATAGGCTTAGGGTTAGGGTTAATGTTAGGGTTAGGGTTAGGGTTAGGGTTAGGGTTACGGTTTCGGTTAGGGTTAGGGTAATGGTATGTGTTAAGGTTAGGGTTAGGGTTAGGGTTAGGGTAAGGTTTAGTGTTGGGGTTAAGGTTAGGGTTAGGGTAAGGGTTAGAGTTTGGGTTAGGGTTGGGTTTAGCGTTAGGTTTAGGGTTACGGTTAGGGTTAGGGTTAGGTTTAGGGTAATGGTATGTGTTAAGGTTAGGGTTAGGGTTAGGGTTAGGTTTAGGGTTTGGTTAAGCATTAGGGTAAGGGTAAGGGTTAGGGTAAGGGTTAGGGTTAAGGTAAGGGTAAGGGTTAGATTTAGGGTTAGGGTAAGTGTTAGGGTTAGGGTTAGGGGTAGGTTAAGGTTAGGGTTAGGGTTACGGTTAGTGTAAGGGTTAGAGTTACGGTTAGGGTGAGGGTTAGGTTTAGGGTAAGGGTTGGGGGTTAGGGTTAGTGTTAGGGTAAGGGTTCGGTTTAGTGTTAGGGTTAGGTTAAGGGTAAGTGTTAGGGTTAGGTTTAGGGTTAGGGTTAGGGTAAGGGTTAGGGGTTAGGTTTAGGGTTAGGGTAAGGTTTAGCATTAGGGTTAGGGTTAGGTTAAGGGTAAGTGTTAGGGTTAGGGTTAGGTTTAGGGTAAGGGTAAGTGTAAGGGTTAGGTTTAGGCTTAGGTTTAGGGTTAGGGTAAGGGTAAGGGTTAGGTTTAGAGTTAGGGGTAGGGTTAGGTTAAGTGTAAGGTTTAGGGTTAGGGTTATGGTTAGGTTTAGAGTTAGGGTAAGAGTTAGGGTTAGGTTTAGGTTTAGGGTTGGGGTAAAGTTAAGGGTTAGGGTGAGCGTTAGGTTTAGGGTTACGGTTAGTGTTAGGGTTAGGGTAAGGGTAAGGGTTAGGTTAGGGTTAGGGTTAGGGTAAGGGTTAGGGTTAGGGTTAGGGTGAGGGTACGGGTTAGGGTTAGGTTTATGGTTAGTGTTAGGGTAAGGGTAAGAGTTAGGGTTAGGTTTAGGGTTAGTTTTAGGGTTACGGTTAGGGTTAGGGTAAGGGTAAGGTTTAGGGTTAAGGTTAGGGTTAGGGTTAGGGTTAGGGTAAGGGTAAGGGTAAGGGTTAGGTTTGGAGTTAGGGGTAGGGTTAGAGTAAGGGTAAGGGTTAGGGTTAGTGTTAGTGTTAGGGTAAGCGTTAGAGTTAGGGTTAGGGTTAGGGTTAGAGTTAATGTTTATGTTAGATTAAGGGTTAGGTTTAGGGTTAGCGTTAGGGTTAGGGTAAGGTTTAGGGTTAGGGGTTAGTGTTCGGTTTAGCGTTAGGGTAAGTTTTACGGATAGGTTTCGGGTTAGGGTTAGGGTTAGGGTTAGGGTAAGGGTAAGGTTTAGGGTTAAGGTTAGGGTTAGGGTTAGGTTTAGAGTTAGGTTTAGGTTTAGGGTTAGGGTTAGGGTTAGGGTTAGGTTTAGAGTTAGGTGTAGGGTTAGGGTAAGGATAAGGATTAGGGTTAGGGTTAGGGTGAGCGTTAGAGTTAGGCTTAGGGTTAGAGTTAATGTTAGTGTTAGCTTAAGGGTTAGGGTTAGGGTTAGGGTTAGGGTTAGGGTAAGGTTTAGGGGTTAGTGTTAGGGTTGGGGTTAGGGTAACGGTTAGGGTAAGGGTTAGGTTTAGGGGTAGGGTTAGGTTTACGGTTAGGGTTAGGGTTAGGGAAACGATAAGGATTAGGGTTAAAGTTAGGTTTAGGATTAGGGTTAGGGTTAAGGTTAGTGTTAGGGTTAGGCTTAGGGATAGGGTAAGGGTAACGGTTTGGGTTAGGTTTAGGGTTAGGGTTAGGGTAAGGGTAAGGGTTAGGGTTAGTTTTAGGGTCAGGGTTAGGGTTAGGGTTAACGTTTGGGTAAGGGTTAGGGTTAGGATTACGGTTAGGGTTAGGGTAAGGGTAAGGGTTAGGTTTATCGTTAGGGTAAGGTTTAGTGTTGGGGTTAAGGTTAGGGTTAGGGTAAGCGTTAGAGTTTGGGTTAGGGTTAGGTTTAGCGTTATGTTTAGGGTTAGGGTTAGGGTTAGGTTTAGCATTAGGGTAAGGGTAAGGGTTAGGGTTGAGGTAAGGTTAAGATTTAGGGTTAGGGTTAGGGGAAGGGTTAGCGTTAGGGTTAGGGTAAGGTTAAGGGTAAGCGTTAGGGTTAGGGTTAGGTTTAGGTTAAGGATTAGGGGTTAGCGTTAGGGTTAGTGTAAGGGTTAGGGGTTAGGGTTAGGGTTAGGTTAAGGGTAAGTGTTAGGGTTAGGTTTAGTGTTAGGGTAAGGGTAATTGTTAGGGTTTGGGTTAGGGTTAGGGTAAGGGTAAGGGGTTAGAGTTAGGGTTAGGGTAAGGGTTAGCGTTAGGGTTAGGGTTAGGTTAAGGGTAAGTGTTAGGGTTAGGGTTAGGGTTAGGGTTAGGGTAAGTGTAAGTGTAAGGGTTCGGTTTAGGGTTAGGTTTAGTGTTAGGGTTAGGGTATGGGTAAGGGTTAGGTTTAGAGTTAGGGGTAGGGTTAGGGTAAGGGTAACGGTTAGGGTTAGGGTTAGGGTTAGGGTAAAGTTAAGGGTTAGGGTTAGGGTTAGGTTTATGTTTACGGTTAGGGTTAGGATTTGTGTAAGGGTTAGGTAAGGGTTAGGGTTAGGGTTAGGGTTAGGGTAAGGGTAAGGGTTAGGGTTAGGGATAGGGTAAGGGTACGGATTAGAGTTAGGGTTAGGATTAGGGTTAGGGTTAGGGTAAGTGTAAGGGTTAGGGTTAGGGGTTAGTGTTAAGTTTAGCGTTAGGGTAAGGTTTAGGGTTAGGTTTAGGTTTAGGGTAAGGGTTATGGTTAGGGTTAGTGTTGGGGTTAGGGTTAAGGTTAGGGTTAGGGGTAGGTTTAGGGTAAGGGTAAGGGTTAGGTTAAGGTTGGGTTAGGGTTAGGGTTAGGGTTAGGGTAAGGGTAAGGGTTAGGGTTAGGTTTAGGGTTAAGGTTAGCGTAAGGGTAAGGGTTAGGTTTAGGGTTAGGGTTAGGTTTAGGGTTAGGGTCAGGGTTAGGGTTAGTTAGAGGATAAGGGTTAGTTTTAAGGTTAGGTTTAGGGTTAGGGTTAGGGTTAAGGTTAGGGAAAGGATAAGGGTTAGGGTTAGGTTTAGGGTTAGGGTTAGGGTAAGGGTAAGGGTAGGGTTAGGGTTAGGGTTAGGTTTAGGGTTAGGGTTAGGGATAGGGTTAGGGTAAGGCTAAGGGTTAGGCTTAAGGTTAGGTTTAGGGTTAGGTTTAGGGTTAGGTTTAGGGTTAGGGTGTGGGATAGGGTAAGGTTTAGGGTTAGGATTAGGGTTAGGTTTAGGGTAATGGTAAGGGTTAGGTGTTAGGGTTAGGGTAAGGTTTAGTGTTGGGGTTAAGGTTAGGGTTAGGTTAAGGGTTAGAGATTGGGTTAGGGTTAGGTTTAGGGTTAGGTTTAGTGTTACGGCTACGGTCAGGGTTAGGGTTAGGGTAAGGGTATGTGTTAAGGTTAGGGTTAGGGTTAGGGTTAGGGTTAGCATTAGGGTTAGGGTAAGTGTTAGGGTAAGGGTTAGGGTTAAGGTAAGGGTAAGTGTAAGAGTTAGGGTTAGGGTTAGGGTTAGGTTTAGGGTAAGGGGTAGGTTTAGGTTTAGAGTAAGGGTAAGGTTTAGGGTTAGGGTTAGGGTTAGGGTAAAGGTAAGGTTTAGGTTTAGGTTTAGGGTTAGGTTTAGGGTTAGGGTTAGGGTAAGGGTTAGGGTTAGGGTTAGGGTAAGGGTTAGCGTTAGGGGTTAGGTTTAGTGTTAGGGTTAGGTTAAGGGTTAGGGTCAGGGTTAGGTTTAGGGTTAGGATAAGGTTTACGGTTAGGGTTAGGGTAAGGGTAAGGGTTAGGGTTAGGGTTAAGGTGAGGGTTAGGGTTGCGTAAGGGTAAGGGTTAGGGTTAGGTTTTGGGTTAGGGTT
Organism: Megascapheus bottae; assembly: GCA_024803745.1. Taxonomy (NCBI): domain Eukaryota; kingdom Metazoa; phylum Chordata; class Mammalia; order Rodentia; family Geomyidae; genus Megascapheus; species Megascapheus bottae. Next base: position 134,922 of record JANJXV010001162.1, on the reverse strand, counting down.
AGGGTAAGGGTAAGGGTTAGTTTTAGGGTTAGGGTTAGGTTTTCGGTTAGGGTTAGGGTTAGGATAAGGTAAGGGTTAGGGTTAGTTTTAGGGTTAGGGTTAGGGTAAGGGTAAGGGTTAGGTTTAGAGTTAGGGGTAGGGTTAGGTTTAGGGTTAGGGTTAGGGGAAGGGTAAGGGTTAGGTTTAGAGTTATTGTTAGGGTTAGGGTAAGGGTAAGGTTTAGGTTTAGAGTTAGGGGTAGGGTTAGGGTAAGGGTTAGGTTTAGGGTTAGTGTAAGCGTTAGAGTTAGGGTTAGGGTTAGGGTTAGATTTAATGTTAGTGTTAGGTTAAAGGTTAGGGTTAGGGTTAGGGTTAGGGTTAGGGTAAAGATTAGGATTAGGGGTTAGTGTTAGGGTTAGGGTTAGGGTAAGTGTTAGGGTTAAGGTTAGGTTTAGGGTTAGGCTTAGGGTTAGGTTAAGTGTAAGGGTTAGGTTTAGGGTTAGGGTTAGGGTTAGGGTAAGGGTAAGGGTTAGGTTTAGGGTGAGGGTTAGGTTTAGGATTAGGGTTAGGGTTATGGTTAGGGTTAGGGTTAGGGTAAGGGTAAGGGTTAGTGTTAGGTTTAGGATTAGGTTAGGGTAAGGGTAAGGGTTAGGTTTAGGGTTAGGGTTAGGTTTAGGGTAAGGGTAAGGGTTAGAGTTTCGGTTAGGGTTAGGTTTAGCGTTAGGTTTAGGGTTATGGTTAGGGTTAGGGTTAGGGTTAGGGTAAGGGTATGTGTTAAGGTTAGGGTTAGGTTAGGATTAGGTTTAGCATTAGGGTAAAGGTAAGGGTTAGGGTAAGGCTTAGGGTTAAGGTAAGGGTAAGGGTTAGTGTTAGGTTTATTCTAAGGGTTAGGGTTAGGGTTAGGATAAGGTTAAGGGTTAGGGTTAGGGTTAGGGTTAGTGTAAGGGTAAGGGTTAGGGTTAGGGTTAGGTTTAGGGTAAAGGATAGTGGTTATGATTAGGGTAAGGGTTAGGATTAGGTTTAGGGTTAGGTTACGTGTAAGTGTTAGGGTGAGGGTTAGGGTTAGTGTTAGGGTAAGGGTAAGTGTTAGGGTTAGGATTACGTTTAGGGTTAGGGTTAGGGTTAGAGTTAGAGTAAGGGTAAGGGTTAGGTTTAGAGTTAGGGTTAGGGTTAGGGTAAGGGTTAGGGTTAGCGTTAGGGTAAGGGTAAGGGTAAGGGTTATAGTTAGGGTTAGGGTCAGATTTAGGGTTAGGGTTAGGGTTAGGGTAAGGGTAAGGTTTAGGGTTAAGGTTAGGGTTAGGGTTAGGGTAAGGGTAAGGGTTAGGGTTAGGGTAAGCGTTTGAGTTAGGGTTAGGGTTAGGGTTAGAGTTAATGTTAGTGTTAGGTTAAGGGTGAGGGTTAGGGTTAGGGTTAGTTTTAGGGTAAGGTTTAGGGGTTAGTGTTAGGTTTAGCGTTAGGGTAAGGTTTAGGGTTAGGTTTAGGTTTAGGGTAAGGGTTATGGTTAGGGTTAGGTTTAGGGTTCGGGTCAGTGTTAGGGTTAGGGAAAGGATAAGGGTTCGGGTTAAGGTTAGGTTTAGAGTTAGGTTTAGGGTTAAGTTTGTGGAAAGGATAAGGGTTAGGGTTAGGTTTAGGGTTAGGGTTAGGGTAAGGGTAAGGGTAGGGTTAGGGTTAGGTTTAGGGTTAGGGTTATTGATAGGGTTAAGGTAAGGGTAAGGTTTAGGGTTAAGGTTAGGTTTAGGGTTAGGTTTAGGGTTAGGGTTAGGGTAAGTGTTAGTGGTTAGGGTTAGGGTTAGGGTTAGGTTTAGCATTAGGGTAAGGGTAAGGGTTAGGGTAAGGGTTAGAGTTAAGGTAAGGTTAAGGGTTAGGGTCAGGGTTAGTGTTAGGATTAGCGTTAGGGTTAGGGTAAGATTAAGGGTAAGGGTTAGGGTTAGGGTTAGTGTAAGGGTAAGGGTTAGTGTTTGGGTTATGCTTGGGTCTAGGGTAAGGATTAGGGGTTAGGTTTAGGGATAGGTTTAGGGTTACGGTTAGGGTTAGAGTTAGGGCTAGGGTAAGGGTATGTGTTAAGGTTAGGATTAGGGTTAGAGTTAGGGTTAGCATTAGGGTAAGGGTAAGGGTTAGGGTAAGGGTTAGGGTTAAGGTAAGGGTAAGGGTAAGAGTTAGGGTTAGGGTTAGGGTTAGGTTTAGGGTAAGGGTTAGGGTTAGGTTTAGAGTAATGGTAAGGTTTAGGGTTAGGGTTAGGGTTAGGGTTAGGGTAAGAGTAAGGTTTAGGGTTAGGGTTAGGTTTAGGGTTAGGATTAGGGTTAGGGTAAGGGGTAGGGTTAGTGTTAGGGTTAGGGTTGGGGTTAGGGTAAGGGTAAGTGTTAGGGTGAGGGTTAGGGTTCAGATAAGAGTAAGGGTTAGGTCAGAGTTAGGGTTAGGGTTTAGGTTTAGGGTTAGGGTAAGGGTTAGTGTTAGGGGTTAGGGTTAGTGCTAGGGTTAGGTTAAGGGTTAGGGTCAGAGTTAGGGTTAGCGTTAGGATAAGGGTTAGGGTTAGGTTTAGGGTAAGTGTAAGTGTTAGGTTAGGGTTAGGGTTAGCGTACGGGTTAGGGTTAGGGTTAGGTTAGGTTTAGGGTTAGGTTTAGGGTTAGGGTTAAGGAAAGGATAAGGGTTAGGTTTAAGGTTAGAATTAGGGTTAGGGTTAGGGTTAAGGTGAGGGTTAGGGTTGGGTAAGGGTAAGGGTTAGGGTTAGGTTATGGGTTAGGGTTAGGGTAAGGGTAAGGGTTAGGGTTAGGGTTGGGTTTAGGGGTAGGGTTAGGGTTAGGGTTAGGTAAGGGTTAGGTTAAGGTTAAGTTTAGGGTTAGGGTTAGGTTTAGAGTTTGGGTTAGGGTTAGGTTTAGGGTTAGGGTTAGGGTAAGGGTAAGGGTTAGGTTTAAAGTTAGGGGTAGGGTTAGGGTAAGTGTAAAGTTTAGGATTAGGGTAAGCGTTAGAGTTAGGGTTAGGGTTAGGGTTAGAGTTAATGTTAGTGTTAGGTTAAAGGTTAGGGTTAGGGTTAGGGTTAGGGTAAAGATTAGGGATAGGGGTTAGTGTTAGGGTTAGGGTTAGGTTTAGGGTTAGGGTGAGGGTTAGAGTACGGGTTAGGGTTAGGGTTAGGTTTAGGGTTGGGGTTTTGGTAAGGGTAAGTGTTAGGGTTAGGGTTAGGGTTAGGATAAGAGTTAGGGTTAAGGAAAGGATAAGGGTTAGGGTTACGGTTAGGGTTAGGGTTAGGGTTAGGGTTAAGGTGAGGGTTAGGTTTGGGTAAGGGTAAGGGTTAGGGTTAGGTTATGGGTTAGGGTTAGGGTAACGGTAAGGGTTAGGGTTAGGGTTAGGGTTAGGTTTAGGGTTAGGGTTAGGGTTAGGTAAGGGTAAGGTTCAGGGTTAAGTTTAGGGTTAGGGTTAGGCTTAGGGTTAAGTTAAGTGTAAGGGTTAATTTTAGGGTTAGGGTTTGGGTTAGGGTAAGGGTAAGGGTTAGGATTAGGGTTAGGGTTAGGTTTAGGATTAGGGTTAGGGTTAAGGTTAGGGTTAGGGTTAGGGTAAGGGTTAGGGTTAGGTTTAGGGTTAGGGTTAGGGTAAGGGTAAGGGTTAGGTTTAGAGTTAGGGGTAGGGTTAGGGTAAGTGTAAGGGTTAGGGTTAGGGTTAGAGTAAGCGTTAGAGTTAGGGTTAGGGTTAGGGTTAGAGTTAATATTAGTGTTAGGTTAAAGGTTAGGGTTAGGCTTAGGGTTAGGGTAAAGATTAGGGTTACGGGTTAGTGTTAGGGTTAGGGTTAGGGTTAAGGTTAGGGTTATGGTTAGGCTTAGGGTTAGGTTAAGTGTAAGGGTTAGGTTTAGGGTTAGGGTTTAGGTTAGGGTAAGGGTTAGGGTTAGGTTTAGGGTTAGGGTTAGGGTAAGGGTAAGGGTTAGGGTTACAGTTAGGGGTAGGGTTAGGGTAAGTGTAAGGGTTAAGGTTAGGGTTAGGGCAAGCATTAGAGTTAGGGTTAGGGTTAGAGTTAATATTAGTGTTAGGTTAAAGGTTAGGGTTAGGATTAGGGTTAGGGTTAGGGTTAGAGTAAAGATTAGGGTTACGGGTTAGTGTTAGGGTTAGGGTTAGGGTAAGGGTTAGGGTTAAGGTTAGGGTTAGGGTTAGGCTTAGGGTTAAGATAAGTGCAAGGGTTAGGTTTAGGGTTAGGGTTTGGGTTAGGGTAAGGGTAAGGGTTAGGTTTAGGGTTAGGGCTAGGTTTAGGATTAGGGTTAGGGTTAAGGTTAGGGTTAGGGTTAGGGAAAGGGTAAGGGTTAGTGTTAGGGTTAGGGTTAGGTTTAGGGTTAGGGTGAGGGTTAGAGTACGGGTTAGGGTTAGGGTTAGGTTTAGGGTTGGGGTTTTGGTAAGGGTAAGTGTTAGGGTTAGGGTTAGGGTTAGGATAAGAGTAATTGTTAAGGAAAGGATAAGGGTTAGGGTTAAGGTTAGGGTTAGGGTTAGGGTTAAGGTGTGGGTTAGGTTTGGGTAAGGGTAAGGGTTAGGGTTAGGTTATGGGTTAGGGTTAGGGTTAGGGTAAGGGTTAGGGTTAGGGTTAGGGTTAGATTTAGGGTTAGGGTTAGGGTTAGGGTAAGGGTAAGGGTTAGAGTTTGGGTTAGGGTTAGGTTTAGCGTTAGGTTTAGGGTTCCGGTTAGGTTTAGGGTTAGGGTTAGGGTAAGTGTATCTGTTAAGGTTAGGGTTAGGTTAGGGTTAGGTTTAGCATTAGGGTAAATGTTAGGGTAAGGGTTAGGGATAGGGTAAGGTTAAGGGTTAGGGTTAGGGTTAGGGTAAGGGTAAGCGTTAGGGTAAGGGTTAGGTTTAGGGTAAGGTTAGTGGTTAGGGTTAGCGAAAGGGTTAGGATTAGGTTTAAGGTTAGGGTTAGGGTTAGAGTTAGGGTAAGGGTAAGGGTTAGGTTTAGATTTAGGGGTAGGTTTAGGGTAAGGGTAAGTGTTAGGGTTAGGGTTAGGGTTAGGGTAAGAGTTAGGGTTAGGTTTAATGTTAGGGTAAGGGTAAGATTAAGGGTTAGGGTTAGGGTTAGGGTTAGGTTTAGTTTTAGGTTTAGGGTAAGGTTAATGTTTAGGTTAGGGTTATGGTTAGGGTTAGGGTAAGGGCAAGGGTTAAGGTAAGGGTTAGGGTTAAGGTAAGGTTAAGTGTTAGGCTTAGGTTAAGGGTAAGTGTTAGGGTTAGTGTTAGGGTTAGGGTAAGGGTAAGGGTTAGGGTTAGGGTTTGTTTTAGGTTTAGGGTAAGGGTAAGTGTTAGGTTTCGAGGTAGGGTTAGGGTTAATGTAAGGGTAAGGGTTAGGGTTAGGTTTAGGGTTGGGGTTTTGGTAAGGGTAAGTGTTAGGGTTAGGGTTAGGGTTAGGATAAGAGTAAGGGTTAAGGAAAGGATAAGGGTTAGGGTTACGGTTAGGGTTAGGGTTAGGGTTAGGGTTAAGGTGAGGGTTAGGTTTGGGTAAGGGTAAGGGTTAGGGTTAGGTTATGGGTTAGGGTTAGGGTAACGGTAAGGGTTATGGTTAGGGTTAGGGTTAGGTTTAGGGTTAGGGTTAGGGTTAGGTAAGGGTAAGGTTCAGGGTTAAGTTTAGGGTTAGGGTTAGGCTTAGGGTTAAGTTAAGTGTAAGGGTTAATTTTAGGGTTAGGGTTTGGGTTAGGGTAAGGGTAAGGGTTAGGATTAGGGTTAGGGTTAGGTTTAGGATTAGGGTTAGGGTTAAGGTTAGGGTTAGGGTTAGGGTAAGGGTTAGGGTTAGGTTTAGGGTTAGGGTTAGGGTAAGGGTAAGGGTTAGGTTTAGAGTTAGGGGTAGGGTTAGGGTAAGTGTAAGGGTTAGGGTTAGGGTTAGAGTAAGCGTTAGAGTTAGGGTTAGGGTTAGGGTTAGAGTTAATATTAGTGTTAGGTTAAAGGTTAGGGTTAGGCTTAGGGTTAGGGTAAAGATTAGGGTTACGGGTTAGTGTTAGGGTTAGGGTTAGGGTTAAGGTTAGGGTTATGGTTAGGCTTAGGGTTAGGTTAAGTGTAAGGGTTAGGTTTAGGGTTAGGGTTTAGGTTAGGGTAAGGGTTAGGGTTAGGGTTAGGGTTAGGGTTAGGGTAAGGGTTAGGGTTACAGTTAGGGGTAGGGTTAGGGTAAGTGTAAGGGTTAAGGTTAGGGTTAGGGCAAGCATTAGAGTTAGGGTTAGGGTTAGAGTTAATATTAGTGTTAGGTTAAAGGTTAGGGTTAGGATTAAGGTTAGGGTTAGGGTTAGAGTAAAGATTAGGGTTACGGGTTAGTGTTAGGGTTAGGGTTAGGGTAAGGGTTAGGGTTAAGGTTAGGGTTAGGGTTAGGCTTAGGGTTAAGATAAGTGCAAGGGTTAGGTTTAGGGTTAGGGTTTGGGTTAGGGTAAGGGTAAGGGTTAGGTTTAGGGTTAGGGCTAGGTTTAGGATTAGGGTTAGGGTTAAGGTTAGGGTTAGGGTTAGGGAAAGGGTAAGGGTTAGTGTTAGGGTTAGGGTTAGGTTTAGGGTTAGGGTGAGGGTTAGAGTACGGGTTAGGGTTAGGGTTAGGTTTAGGGTTGGGGTTTTGGTAAGGGTAAGTGTTAGGGTTAGGGTTAGGGTTAGGATAAGAGTAATTGTTAAGGAAAGGATAAGGGTTAGGGTTAAGGTTAGGGTTAGGGTTAGGGTTAAGGTGTGGGTTAGGTTTGGGTAAGGGTAAGGGTTAGGGTTAGGTTATGGGTTAGGGTTAGGGTAAGGGTAAGGGTTAGGGTTAGGGTTAGGGTTAGATTTAGGGTTAGGGTTAGGGTTAGGGTAAGGGTAAGGGTTAGAGTTTGGGTTAGGGTTAGGTTTAGCGTTAGGTTTAGGGTTCCGGTTAGGTTTAGGGTTAGGGTTAGGGTAAGTGTATCTGTTAAGGTTAGGGTTAGGTTAGGGTTAGGTTTAGCATTAGGGTAAATGTTAGGGTAAGGGTTAGGGATAGGGTAAGGTTAAGGGTTAGGGTTAGGGTTAGGGTAAGGGTAAGCGTTAGGGTAAGGGTTAGGTTTAGGGTAAGGTTAGTGGTTAGGGTTAGCGAAAGGGTTAGGATTAGGTTTAAGGTTAGGGTTAGGGTTAGAGTTAGGGTAAGGGTAAGGGTTAGGTTTAGATTTAAGGGTAGGTTTAGGGTAAGGGTAAGTGTTAGGGTTAGGGTTAGGGTTAGGGTAAGAGTTAGGGTTAGGTTTAATGTTAGGGTAAGGGTAAGATTAAGGGTTAGGGTTAGGGTTAGGGTTAGGTTTAGTTTTAGGTTTAGGGTAAGGTTAATGTTTAGGTTAGGGTTATGGTTAGGGTTAGGGTAAGGGCAAGGGTTAAGGTAAGGGTTAGGGTTAAGGTAAGGTTAAGTGTTAGGCTTAGGTTAAGGGTAAGTGTTAGGGTTAGTGTTAGGGTTAGGGTAAGGGTAAGGGTTAGGGTTAGGGTTTGGTTTAGGTTTAGGGTAAGGGTAAGTGTTAGGTTTCGAGGTAGGGTTAGGGTTAGGGTAAGGGTAAGGGTTAGGGTTAGGGTTAGGGTTAGTGTTAGGGTAAGAGTTAGGGTTAGGTTTAGGGTTAGGGTTATGGTAAGGTTAAGGGTTAGGGTTAGGGTTAGGGTTAGGGTTACGGTTAAGGTTAGGGTTAGGGTAAGGGTTAGGTTAGGGTTAGGGTTAGGGTTAGGGTAAGGGTAAGGCTTGGGTAAGGGTTAGGGTTAAGGTAAGAGTAAGGGTTAGGGTTAGGTTAAGGGTAAGTGTTAGGGTTAGGGTTAGGGTTAGGGTAAGGTAAGTGTAAGAGTTAGAGTTAGGGTTAGGGTAAAGTTAAGGGTTAGGGTTAGGGTTAGGGTTAGGGTAAGGGTAAGGGTTAGGGTTAGGGTTTGGTTTAGGTTTAGTGTTAGGGTAAGAGTTAGGGTTAGGTTTAGGGTTAGGGTTAGGTTAAGGTTAAGGTTTAGGGTTAGGGTTAGGTTTACGGTTAGGGTTAGTGTTAGGGTAAGTGTAAGGGTTAGGTTAGGGTTAGGGTTACGGTTAGGGTAAGGGTAAGGGTTAGGGTAAGGGTTAGGGTTAAGGTAAGGGTAAGGGTTAGGATTAGGTTAAGGGTAAGTGTTAGGGTTAGGGTTAGGGTTAGGGTAAAGTTAAGGGTTAGGGTTAGGGTTAGGGTAAGGGTAGGTGTAAGGTTTAGGGTTAGGGTTAGGATAAGGTTAAGGGTTAGGGTTAGGGTTACGGTTAGGGTAAGGGTAAGGGTTAGGTTTAGGGTTAGGGTTAGGTTTAGGGTATGGGTTAGGGGTTAGGGTTAGGGTTACGGTAAGTGTTAGGGTTAGGGTTAGATTTAGGTTAACGGTAAGTGCTAGGGTTAGGTTTAGGTTTAGGGTTAATGTTAGGGTTAGCGTTAGGGTAAGGGTTAGGGGTTAAGGTTAGGGTTAGGGTAAGGGGTAGCGTTAGGGTTAGGGTTAGGTTAAGGGTAAATGTTTGGGTTAGCTTTAGGGTAAGGATAAGGTTTAGGTTTAGAGTTAGGGGTAGGGTTAGGGTAAGGGTAAGGGTTAGGGTTAGGGTTAGGGTTAGGGTTAAGGTAAGAGTTAGGGTTAGGTTTAGGTTTAGGGTTAGGGTAAGGTTAAGGTTAGGGTTAGGGTTAGGGTTACGGTTAGGCTTAGCGTTAGGGGTTATGGTTAGGGGTAGGGTAAGGGTTAGCGTTAGGGTTAGGGTTAGGTTAAGGGTAACTTTTAGGGTTAGTGTTAGGTTTAGGTTTAGGGTTAGGGTTAGGGTTTGGGTAAGGGTTAGGTGTTAGGGTTAGTGTAAGGGTTAGCATTAGGTTTAGGGTTAGGTTAAGGGTGAGTGTAAGGGTTAGGTTTAGGGTTAGAGTTAGGGTTAGGTTTATGGTAAGGGTAAGGGTTAGGTTTAGAGTTAGGGGTAGGGTTATGGTAAGGGTAAGGGTAAGGGTTAGGGTTAGGGTTAGGGTTTGGGTTAGGTTTTGGTAAGAGTTAGGGTTAGGTTTAGGGTTTGGGTTACGGTAAGGGTTAGGGTTAGGGTAAGGGTAAGGGTTAGGTTAGGTTTAGGGTTAGGGTAAGGGTTAGAGTTAGGTTTAGGTTTAGGGTAAGGGTAAGAGTTAGTGTTAGGTTTAGGGTTAGGGTTACTTTAAGGGTAAGGGTCTGGGTTAGGGTTAGGGTTAGTTTTAGGGTTAGGGTTAGGGTTAGCGTAAGGTTAAGGTTTAGGTTTAGGGTAAGTGTTAGGGTTAAGGTTAGGGTTAGGGTAAGGGTAAGGATCAGGTTTAGAGTTAGGGGTAGGGTTAGGGTAAGGGTAAGGGTTAGGGTTAGGGCTAGCATAAGCTTTAGAGTTACGGTTAGGGTTAGGGTTAGTGTTAATGCTAGTGTCAGGTTAAGGGTTAAGGTTAGGTTTAAGGTTAGGGTTAGGGTAAGGTTTAGGGTTATGGGTTAGTGTTAGGGTTAGCGTTAGGGTAAGGTTTAGGGTTAGGTTTAGGGTTAGGGTAAGGGTTATGGTTATGGTTAGGGTTAGGGTTAGGATTAGGGTAAGGGTAAGGGTTAGGGTTAAGTTTAGGGTTAAGTTTAGGGTTAGGGTTAGGGTTAGGATTAGTGAAAGTATAAGGGTTAGTGTTAAGGTTAGGTTTAGGGTTAGGGTTAGGTTTAGGGTAAGGGTTAGTGTTAGGTTTAGAGTAAGTGTAAGGTTTAGGGTTAGGGTTAGGGGTAGGGTTAGGGTAAGGGTAAGGTTTAGGTTTAGGGTTAGGTTTACGGTTAGGTTTAGTTTAGGGTAAGGGTAAGGGTTAGGGTTAGGGTTGAGGTTAGGGTAAGGGTAAGGGTTAGGTTAGGGTTAGGGTTAGGGTTAGGGTACGGATTAGGATTAGGTTTAGGTTAGGTTTAGGGTTAGGGTTAGAGTTAGGGTTAGGGAAAGGATAAGGGTTAGGGTTAGGGTTAGGTTTAGGGTCAGGGTTAGGGTAAGGGTTAGGGTTAGGATAAGGGTAACGGTTAGGGTTAGGGTTAGGGT
>JANJXV010001162.1:37500-120000 GCA_024803745.1 Megascapheus bottae | reverse complement strand
GGATAAGGATAACAGTTAGTGTTAATGTTAGGGTTAGGGTTAGGGGTTAGGGTTAGGTTTAGGGTAATGGTAAGGGTTAGGGTTAGTGTTAGGGTTAGGTTGAAGGTTAGGGTTAGGGTTAGGGAAAGAGTAACGGTTAGGGTAAGTGTTAGGTTTAGGGTTAGGGTTAGGGTTAGGGTTAGGGTAAGGGATAGGGTTAGGATTAGGTTTAGGGTTAGGGTTTGGGTAAGGTTAAGGGATAGGGTTAGGTTTAGGGTTAGGTTTAAGATTAGGGTAAGGGTAAGGGTAAGGGTTTTGGTTAGGGTTAAGGATAGGTTTAAGGTTAGGGTTAGGGTTATGGTTAGGGTTAGGATAAGGTAAGGATTAGGGTTAGGGTTAGGGTTAGGGTTATGATAAGGGTTAGGGTTAGGATGAGGGTTAGGGTTAGGGTAAGGATTAGTGTTAGGGTTAGGGTTAGGTTGAGGGTTAGCATTAAGGTTAGGGTTAGGGTTAGGGTAAGGATAAGGGATAGGGTTAGGGTTAGTGTTAGGGTTCGGGTTCGGGTTAGGGTTAGGGTAAGGTTAAGGGTTAGGATTAGGGTTAGGGTAAGGGGAAGTTTTAGGATTAGGGTTAGGGTTAGGGTTAGGGTTAGGGTTATGTTTAGGGTAAAGGTTACGGTTAGGTTTAGGGTAAGGGTAAGGTTTAGGTTAGGGTTAGGGTTAGGGTTAATGTTACGGTTAGGGTTAGGGTTAGGGTTAGGGATAGGATAAGGGTAAGTGAGAGGGTTAGGGTTAGGGTTAGTGTTATGGTTAGGGTAAGGGTTAGGGTTAGGGATAGTGTTAGGGTAAGGGTTATGGTAAGGGTTAGGGTTACGGTTAGGTTTGTGGTTAGGTTTAGTGTAAGGGTAAAGGTTAGGGTTAGGGTTAGGGTTAGATTTAGGGTTAGGGTTAGGGTAAGGGTAAGGATTAGGGTTAGGGTTAGGGTTAAGATTAGGGTTAGGGTTAGGTTTAGGGTTAAGGTTAGGGTAAGGGTAAGGGTTAGGGTTAGGGTTAGGGTTACGGTTAGGTTTAGGTTAAGGGTGAGAGTTAGGGTTAGGGTTAGGATTAGGGGTTAGGGTTAGGGTTAGGGTTAGGGTAGGGGTTAGGGTTATGGTTATGGTTAGGGTAAGAGTTAGGGTTTGGATTAGGGTTAGGGTTAAGCTAAGTGATAGGGTTAGGGTTAGTGTTAGGATAATGGTTAGGGTTAGGATAAGGAATAGGGTTAGGGTTAGGGTTAGGGTTAGGGTAAGGGTAAGTGTTAGGGTTAGGGTTAGGGTTAGTGTTATGGTTAGGGTAAGTATTAGGGTTAGGGCTAGGGCAAGTGTAATGGTGTGGGTTAGGGTTAGGGTTAGGGTTAGGGTTTTTTTTAGGTTTAGGGTTAGGTTAAGAGTAACTGTTAGGGTTATGGTTAGGATTAATATTAAGTTTAGGGTTAGGGTAATGTTTAGTGTTAGGGAAAGGGTAAGGTTTAGGGTAAGGGTTCGGGTTAGGGTTAGGGTTCGGTGTTAGGGTTAGGGTTAGGGATAGGGTAAGGGTTAGGGTTAGGGTTAGGTTAGGGTAAGGGTAAGTGTTAGTGTTAGGGTTAGGGTTAGGGTTAGGTAAGGGTTAGGGTTACGTTTAGGGTTAGTTTTAGGGTTAGGGTTAGGGTTAGGGTAAGTGTTAGGGTTAGGGTTAAGGTTAAGATAAGTGTAAGGGTTAGGGTTAGAGTTAGGGTTAGGGGTTAGGGTTAGGGTTAGGTTTAGGGTTAGGGTTAGGGTAAAGTTTAGGGTTAGGATAAGGGTAACGTTTATGGTTAGGGTTAGGATTATGGGTTAGGATTAGGGTTAGGTTTAGGGTTAGGGTTAGGGTAAGTGTAAGTGTGAGGTTTAGGCTTAGGGTTAGGGTTAGGGTTAGGGTAAGGGATAGGGTTAGGGTTAGGGTTAGGATTAGGGTTAGAATTAGGGTTACGGTAAGGGTTAGGGTTAGGGTTAGGGTTAGGGTAACGGTAAGTGTTAGGGTTAGGGTTAGGGTTAGGTTTAGGATAAGGGTAAGCGTTATGGTTAGGGTTAGGTTTAGTGTTAGGGGTTAGGGTTAGGGTAAGATTAAGGGTAAAGTTTAGGGTTAGGGTTAGGGTTAGGGTAAGGGTAAGGGTTAGGGTTAGGGTTAGGGTTACGGTAAGTGTTAGGGTTAGGGTTAGGTTTAGGGTGAGTGTAAGGGTTGGATAAGCGTAACGGTTAGGTTTAGGGTAAGGTTTATGGTGAGGGTTAAGGGTTAGGGTTAGGGTTATGGTTGGGGTTAGGGGTAGGGTAAGGGTAAGGGTTCTGGTTAGCTTTAGGGTTAGTGTTAAGGTTAAGGTTATGGTAAGGGAAAGGGTTAGGGTTAGGGTTGGGTTAGGCTTAGGTTTAGGGTTAGGGTTAGGGTTACGGTAAGGTTAAGGGTTAGGGTTAGGGTTAGGGTTAGGATTAGGGATAGGGTTAGGGTGAGGGTTAGGTTTAGGGTTAGGGTTAGGGTTAGATTTAGGGTTAGGTTAGGGTTAAATTTAGGGTTAGGGTTAGGGTTAGGATAAAGGTAAGGGTTAGGGTTAGTGTTAGGGGTTAGGGTTAGGGTTAGTGTTAGGTTTGGGGTTAGGTTTAGGGTAAGGGTTAGGGTTGGGATAAGGGTAATGGTTAGGGTTAGGGTTAGGGTTATGGTTTAGGATTAGGTTAGGTTTAGGGTTAGGGTTATGGTTCGGGTTAGGGTAAGGGTTAGTTTTAGGGTAAGGGTAAGTGTTAGAGTTAGGGTTAGGGTTGGGCTTAGTATAAGGATAAGGGTTAGGGTAAGGGTTAGGTTTAGGTTTAGGGTTAGGGTAAGGATGAGGGTTAGTGTTAGGGTAAGTGTAAGGATGAGGGTTAGGGTTAGGTTTAGGGATAGGGTTAGGGTTAGGTTCAGTGTTAGCGTTAAGGTAAGGGTAAATGTTAGGGTTAGGGTTAGGGTTAGGGGTAAGGGTTAGGGTTAGGGTTAGGGTTAAGGCAAAGGTAAGTTTTAGGATTAGGGTTAGGGTTAGGGTTAGGGTTACGGTTAGGTTTAGTGTTAATGTTAAGGTTAGGGTTAGAGTTAGGGTTAATGAAAGTGTATGGGTTAGGGTAAGGTTTAGGTTTAGGGTAAGGGTAGGTTTAGGGTTAGGGTAAGCGATAGGGTTAGAGTTAGGGTTAGGGTAAGGGTTAGGGTTAGGATTAGGTTTAGGGTTACGGGTTAGGTTTAGAGTTAGGGTTAGGGTAAGGTTTAGGTTTAGGATTAGGTTTAGGGTTAAGGGTTAGGGTTAGGGTTAGGTTTAGGTTTAGGGTTAGGGTTAGGATTATGGTTAGAGTTAGGGTTAGGGTAAGGTTTAGGGTTAGGATTGGGTTTAGGGTTACGGGATAGGGTTGGGGTTAGGTTTAGGGTTAGGGTTTGGGTAACGGTAAGGATTAGGGTTAGGTTTAGGGTTAGGTTTAGTGTTAGGATTAGGGTAAGTGTAAGGTTTAGGATTAGGGTTAGGGTTAGGGTTAGGGTAAGGATAAAGTTTAGGGATAGGGTTAGGGTGGCGTTAATGTAAGGGTAAGGGTTAGGGTTAATGTTACGGTTAGGGTTAGAGTAAGGGTAAGGGTTAGATAATGGGTAATGGTTAGGGTTAGGGTAAGGGTAAGGGTTAGGTTAAGGGTAACGGTCAGGGTTAATGTTAGGGTTAGGGTTAGGGGTTAGGGTTAGGGTAAGGGTAAGGTTTAGGTTTAGGTTTAGGGTTAGGTTCAAGGTTAGGGTTAGGTTTAGGGAAAGAGTAACGGTTAGGGTAAGTGTTAGGTTTAGGGTTAGGGTTAGGGTTAGGGTAAGGGATAGGGTTAGGGTTAGGTTTAGGATTAGGGTTAGAATTAGGGTTAGGGTAAGGGTAAGGGTAAGGTTTAGGGTTAGGTTTAGGTTTATGGGTTAGGATTAGGGTTATGGTTAGGGTTAGGGTTAGGGTAAGGGTAAGGGTTTTGGTAAGGGTTAGGAATAGGTTTAAGTGTAGGGTTAGGGTTAGGTTTAGGGTTAGGATAAGGGTAAGGGTTAGGGTTAGGTTTAGGTTTATGTTAAGGGTTTGGGTTAGTATTAGGGTTAGGTTTAGGGTAAGGAATAGGGTTAGGGTTAGGTTTAGGGTGAGGGTTAGCATTAAGGTTAGGCTTAGGGTTAGGGTAAGGATAAGGGATAGGGTTAGGGTTTTGGTTAGGGTTCGGGTTCAGATTAGGGTTAGGGTAAGGGTAGGGGTTAGGATTATGGTTAGGTTAAGGGTAAGTGTTAGGGTTAGGGTAAGGGTAAGGGTAAGGGTTAGGGTCTGGAATAGTGTTAGAGTAAGGGTTATGGTAAGGGTTAGAGTTACGGTTAGGTTTATGGTTAGGGTTAGTGTAACGGTAAAGGTTAGGGTTAGGGTTAGGTTTAGGGTTAGGGTTAGGGTAAGGGTAAGGATTAGGGTTAGGGTTAGGGTCAAGTTTAGGGTTAGGGCTAGGTTTAGGGTTAAGGTTAGGGTAAGGGTAAGGGTTAGGCTTAGGGTTAGTGTTACCATTAGGTTTAGGGTAAGGTTAAGAGTTAGGAATAGGGTTAGGGTTAGGGATAGGGGTTAGGGTTAGGGTTAAGGTTATGGGTTAGGGTTAGGGTTAGGGTTAGGGTTAGGGTTAGCATAAGGATAAGGGTTAGGGTAAGGGTTAGTTTTAGGTTTAGGGTTAGGGTAAGGATTAGGGTTAGTGTTAGGGTAAGGGTAAGGATGAGGGTTAGGGTTAGGGTTAGGGTAAGTGTAAGGATTAGGGTTAGGGTTAGGGTTAAGGTTAGGGTTAAGGTTAGGTTTAGGGTTAAGGTTAGGGTAAGGGTAAGTTTAGGGTTAGGTTAAGGGTTACCGTTAGGTTTAGGGTAAGGATAACAGTTAGGGTTAGGTTTAGGGTTAGGGGTTAGGGTTAGGTTTAGGGTTAGGGAAGGGTTAGGGTTAGGGTTAGGGTTAGAGTTAGGCTTAGCATAAGGATAAGGGTTAGGGTAAGGGTTAGGTTTAGGCTTAGGGTTAGGGTAAGGATTAGGGTTAGTGTTAAGTAAGGGTAAGGATGAGGGTTAGGGTAAGTGTTAGGGTAAGTGATTGGCTTAGGGTTAGGGTTAGGATTAGGGTTAGAGTTAGGGTTAGGGTTAGGGTAAGGGTAAAGGTTAGGGTTTGGGTTAGGGTTAGGGTTAGGCTAAGGGATAGGGTTAGGGTTAGTGTTAGGATTAGGGTTAGGGTAAGGGTTAGGGTAAGGGTTAGGGTTAGGGTTAGGGTTATGGTAAGGGTAAGTATTAGGGTTAGGTTCAGGGTTAGGGTTAAGGTAAGGGTAAGGGTAAGGGTTAGGGTTAGGTTTAGGGCTGGGGTTAAGGTTAGGGTTAGGGTTAGGGTAAGGGTAAGGGTTAGGATTAGGGTTTGGGTTAGTGTAAGGTTTAGGGTTACTGTTAGGGTTAGGGTGAGGGTTAGGGTTAGGGTTAGGGTTAGGTTTAGGTTTAGGGGTTAGGCTTAGGGTTAGCGTTAGGGTTAGGTTTAGGGCAAGTGTTTGGACAAGGCTAAGGTTTAGGTTAGGGTTAGGCTTAGGGTTAGCGGTTAGGTTTAGGGTTAGTGTTAGTGTTAGGGTTAGTGTTAGGGTTAGGGAAAGGGTAAGAGTTAGGGTTAGGGTTAGGGTTAGGGTCAGTTTTAGGTTTAGGGTTAGGTTAAGGGTAACGGTTAGGGTTAGGGTTAGGATTAATATTAAGGTTAGGGTTAGGGTAAGGGTTAGGGTTAGGGTTAGGGAAAGGGTAAGGGTTAGGGTAAGTGTTAGGGTTAGGGTTAGGCTTAGGGTTCGGTGTTAGGGTAAGGGTTAGGGATAGGGTAAAGGTTAGGGTTAGGGTTAGGGTTAGGGTAAGGGTAAGCGTTAGTGTTAGGGTTAGGGTTATGGTTAGGTAAGGGTTAGGGTTACGTTTTGGGTTAGGTTTAGGGTTAGGTAAGGGTTAGGGTTACGTTTAGGTTTAGGTTTAGGGTTAGGGTTAGGATAAGTGTAAGTGTTAGGGTTAGGGTACGGTTAGGGGTTAGGGTTAGGGTTAGTGTTAGGGTTAGGTTTAGGGTTACGGTTAGGGTAAAGTTTAGGGTTAGGATAAGGGTAATGGTTAGGGTTAGGGTTAGGGTTATGGGTTAGGGTTATGGTTAGGTTTAGGGTTAGGGTTAGGGTAAGGGTAAGTGTGAGGTTTAGGTTTAGGTTTAGGGAAAGGATAAGGGTTAGGTTTATGGTTAAGGTGAGGGTTAGGGTTAGGATTAGGTTTAGGGTTGGCGTTAAGGTGAGGGTTAGGGTTAGGGTAAGGGTTAGTTTTAGGGTAAGGTTGACGGTTAGGGTTAGGTTTAGGGTTATGGTTAGGGTAAGAGTAAGGGGTAGGTTTAGGTTTATGGTTGGGGTTAAGGTTAGGGTTAGGGTTAGGGTAAAGGTAAGGGTTAGTGTTAGGGTTAGGGTTAGGGTAAGGGTTAGGGTTAGGGTTAGGGTTAGGGTTAGGGTGAGGTTTAGGGTTAGGGTTACGGTTAGGTTTAGGGTTAGGGGTTAGGGTTAGGGTTAGCGTTAGGGTTAGATTTAGGCTAGGGTTAGGGCAAGGCGAAGGGTTGGGTTAGGGTTAGGGTTAAGGTTTAGGTTTAGGGTTATGTTTAGGGTTAGGGTTAGGGTTAGGGCAAGTCTAAGGGTTGGATTCAGGTTAGGGTTAGGGTTAGGGGTTAGGGGTTAGGTTTAGGGTTAGGGTTAGGGTTAGGGAAAGGGTAAGGGTTAGGGTAAGGTTTAGGGTTAGGGTTAGTGTTAGGGTTATGGTAAGTATTAGGGTTAGGACTAGGGCAAGGGTAAGGGTGTGGGTTAGGGTTGGGGTTATAGTTAGGGTTAATTTTAAGTTTAGGTTTAGGTTAAGGGTAATGGTTTGGGTTACGGTTAGGGTTAATGTTAAGGTTAGTGTTAGGGTAAGGGTTAAGGTTAGGGAAAGGTAAGGGTTAGGGTAAGGGTTACGGTTAGGCTTAGGGCTAGGGTTAGGGTTCGGGGTTAGGGTTAGGGTTAGGGATAGGGTAAGGGTTAGGGTTAGGGTTAGGGTTAGGGTAAGGGTAAGTGTTAGGGTTAGGGTTATGGTTAGGTAAGGGTTAGGGTTAGGTTTAGCTTTAGGGTTAGGTTTAGCGTACTTGTTAGGGTACGTGTTAGGGTTAGGGTTAGGATATGGGTAAGGGTTAGGGTTAGGGTTAGGTTTAGGGTGAGGGTTAGGGGAAGGGTAAGGGTTAGGGTTGGGGTTAGGGTTAGGTTTAGGGTTAGGGTGAGGGTAAGGGTAAGGGTTAGTGATAGGGTTAGGGTTAGGGTTAGGGTTAGGGTAAAGGTAAGTGTTAGTGTTAGGTTTAGGGTTAGGGGTTAGGGTTAGCGTTAGGGTTAGAGTAAGGGTTATGGTTGGGGTTAGGGTTAGGGTAAGGTTAAGAGTTAGGGTAAGGGATAGGCTTAGGTTTAGGGTAAGTATAAGGGTTTGGGTTAGGGTTAGGGTTAGGTTTAAGTTTACGGTCAGGGTTAGGTTTAGGATAAGGGTTAGTGTTAGGGTTAGGGTTAGGTTTAGGGTTAGGGTTAGGGTAAGGGTAAGGG
Source organism: Megascapheus bottae (assembly GCA_024803745.1). Classification (NCBI taxonomy): domain Eukaryota; kingdom Metazoa; phylum Chordata; class Mammalia; order Rodentia; family Geomyidae; genus Megascapheus; species Megascapheus bottae. Next base: position 112,394 of record JANJXV010001162.1, on the reverse strand, counting down.
TTAGGGTTTGAGTTAGGGTTAGGGTTAGGCTAAGGGATAGGGTTCGGGTTAGTGTTAGGATTAGGGTTAGGGTTAGGGTTAGGGTAAGGTTTAGGGTTGTGGTTAGGGTTAGGGAAAGGGTAAGTGTTAGGGTTAGGTTCAGGGATAGGGTTAAGGTAAGGGTAAAGTTTAGAGTTAGGGTTAGGGTTAGGGTTAGGGGTAAGGGTTAGGGTTAGGGTAAGGGTTACGGTTAGGTTTAGCGTAAGGGTGAGGTTTATGGTTAGGGTTAGGGTTTGGGGTAATGTAAGGGTAAGGATTAGGGTTAGGGTTAGGGTTAAGTTTAGGTTTAGGGTTAGGGTTAGGTTAACGGTAAGGGTTAGGGTTAGGGTTAGGGTTAGGGTTAGGGTAAGGGTAAGGGTTAGGGTTTGGTTTAGGGCTAGGGTTAGGCTAAGGGATAGGGTTAGGATTAGTGTTAGGATTAGGGTTAGGGTAAGGGTTAGGGTAAGGGTTAGGGTTAGGGTTAGGGTTAGGGTAAGGGTAAGTGTTAGGGTTAGGTTCAGGGTTAGGTTTAAGGTAAGGGTAAGGGTAAGGGTTAGGGTTAGGTTTAGGGTTGGGGTTAAGGTTAGGGTTAGAGTTAGGGTAAGGGTAAGGGTTAGGATTAGGGTTTGGGTTAGTGTATGGTTTAGGGTTACTGTTAGGGTTAGGGTGAGGGTTAGGGTTAGGGTTAGGGTTAGGTTTAGGGTTAGGGGTTAGGCTTAGGGTCAGCGTTAGGGATAGGTTTAGGGCAAGGGTTTGGTCAAGGCTAAGGGTTAGGTTAGGGTTAGGCTTAGGTTTAGCGGTTAGGTTTAGGGTTAGTGTTAGTGTTAGGGTTAGTGTTAGGGTTAGGGAAAGGGTAAGAGTTAGGGTAAGGGTTAGGGTTAGGGTTAGGTTTAGTGTTATGATTATTGTAAGGATTAGGGTTAGGGCTACGGCAAGGGTAATGATGAGGGTTAGGGTTAGGGTTAGGGTTAGGGTCAGTTTTAGGTTTAGGGTTAGGTTAAGGGTAACGGTTAGGGTTAGGGTTAGGATTAATATTAAGGTTATGGTTAGGGTAAGGGTTAGGGTTAGGGTTAGGGAAAGGGTAAGGGTTAGGGTAAGTGTTAGGGTTAGGGTTAGGGTTAGGGTTCGGTGTTAGGGTAAGGGTTAGGTATAGGGTAAGGGTTAGGTTTAGGGTTAGAGTTAGGTAAGGGTAAGCGTTAGTGTTAGGGTTAGGGTTAGGTTTAGGTAAGGGTTAGGGTTACGTTTTGGGTTAGGTTTAGGGTTAGGTAAGGGTTACGGTTACGTTTAGGGTTAGGTTTAGGGTTAGGGTTAGGATAAGTGTAAGTGTTAGGGTTAGGGTACGGTTAGGGGTTAGGGTTAGGGTTAGTGTTAGGGTTAGGTTTAGGGTTAGGGTTAGGGTAAAGTTGAGGGTTAGGATAAGTGCAACGGTTAGGGTTAGGGTTAGGGTTATGGGTTAGGGTTATGGTTAGGTTTAGGGTTAGGGTTAGGGTAAGGGTAAGTGTGAGGTTTAGGTTTAGGTGTAGGGTAAGGATAAGGGTTAGGTTTATGGTTTAGGTGAGGGTTAGGGTTAGGATTAGGTTTAGGGTTGGGGTTAAGGTGAGGGTTAGGGTTAGGGTAAGGGTTAGGTTTAGGGTAAGGGTGAGGGTTCGGGTTAGGTTTAGGGTTAGGGTTAGGGTAAGGGTAAGGGGTAGGTTTAGGTTTACGGTTGGGGTTAAGGTTAGGGTTAGGGTTAGGGTAAAGTTAAGGGTTAGTGTTAGGGTTAGGGTTAGGGTAAGGGTTAGGGTTAGGGTTAGGGTTACGGTGAGGTTTAGGGTTAGGGTTACGGTTAGGTTTAGGGTTAGGGGTTAGGGTTAGGGTTAGCGTTAGGGTTAGATTTAGGCTAGGGTTAGGGCAAGGCGAAGGGTTGGGTTAGGGTTAGCGTTAGGGTAGGGTTTAGGTTTAGGGTTATGTTTAGGGTTAGGGTTAGGGTTAGGGCAAGTCTAAGGGTTGGATTCGGGTTAGGGTTAGGGTTAGGGGTTAGGTTTAGGGTTAGGGTTAGGGTTAGGGAAAGGGTAAGGGTTAGGGTAAGGTTTAGGGTTAGGGTTAGTGTTAGGGTTATGGTAAGTATTAGGGTTAGGACTAGGGCAAGGGTAAGGGTGTGGGTTAGGGTTAGGGTTATAGTTAGGGTTAATTTTAACTTTAGGTTTAGGTTAAGGGTAACGGTTAGGGTTTTTGTTAGGGTTAATGTTAAGGTTAGTGTTAGGGTAAGGGTTAAGGTTAGGGAAAGGGTAAGGGTTAGGGTAAGGGTTACGATTAGGCTTAGGGCTACGGTTAGGGTTCGGGGTTAGGGTTAGGGTTAGGGATAGGGTAAGGGTTAGGGTTAGGGTTAGGGTTAGGGTAAGGGTAAGTGTTAGGGTTAGGGTTAGGATTAGGTAAGGGTTAGGGTTAGGTTTAGGGTTAGGGTTAGGTTTAGGGTACTTGTTATGGTACGTGTTAGGGTTAGGGTTAGGATATGTGTAAGGGTTAGGGTTAGGGTTAGGTTTAGGGTGAGGGTTAGGGTAAGGGTAAGGGTTAGGGTTGGGGTTAGGGTTAGGTTTAAGGTTAGGGTGAGGGTAAGGGTAAGGGTTAGTGATAGGGTTAGGGTTACGGTTAGGGTTAGGGTAAAGGTAAGTGTTAGTGTTAGGTTTAGGGTTAGGGGTTAGGGTTAGCGTTAGGGTTAGAGTAAGGGTTAGGGGTGGGGTTAGGGTTAGGGTAAGGTTAAGAGTTAGGGTTAGGGATAGGCTTAGGGTTAGGGTAAGTATAAGGGTTTGGGTTAGGGTGAGGGTTAGGTTTAAGTTTACGGTCAGGGTTAGGTTTAGGATAAGGGTTAGTGTTAGGGTTAGGGTTAGGTTTAGGGTTAGGGTTAGGGTAATGGTAAGGGTTAGGGTTTGAGTTAGGGTTAGGGTTAGGCTAAGGGATAGGGTTCGGGTTAGTGTTAGGATTAGGGTTAGGGTTAGGGTTAGGGTAAGGTTTAGGGTTGTGGTTAGGGTTAGGGAAAGGGTAAGTGTTAGGGTTAGGTTCAGGGTTAGGGTTAAGGTATGGGTAAAGTTTAGAGTTAGGGTTAGGGTTAGGGTTAGCGGTAAGGGTTAGGGTTACGGTTAGGATTAGGGTAAAGGTAAGTTTTAGGGTTAGGGTTAGGGTTATGGTTAGGTTTAGGGTAAGGGTTACAGTTAGGTTTAGCGTAAGGGTGAGGTTTATGGTTAGGGTTAGGGTTTGGGGTAATGTAAGGGTAAGGATTAGGGTTAGGGTTAGGGTTAGGTTTAGGTTTAGGGTTAGGGTTAGGTTAAGGGTAAGGGTTTGGGTTATGGTTAGGGTTAGGTTTAGGGTTAGGGTTAGGGTTAGGATTAGGGTCAGGTTAAGGGTTAGTGTTAAGGTTAGGGTCAATGTTAGGGTTAGGGTTAGGTTAAGGGTTAGGTTTAGGGTAAGGGTTAGGGTTAGGGTTAGGGTTAGGGTTAGTGTTAGGTTTAGGGTGAGGGTTAGGGTAAGGGTAAGGGTTAGGGTTAGGTTTAGGGTTGGGGTTAAATTTAGGGTTAGGGTTAGGGTAAGGGTAAGGGTTAGGGTTAGGGTAAGGGTTAGGGTTAGGGTTAGGGTTAGGTTTAGGGTTAGGATTTGGGTAAGGTTAAGTATTAGGGTTAGGTTTAGGGTTAGGTTTAGGGTTAGGGTTAGGGTAAGGGTAAGGGTTTTGGTAAGGGTTAGGAATAGGTTTAAGTGTAGGGTTAGGTTTAGGGTTAGGGTTAGGGTTAGGGGTTAGGGTTAGGGTTAGGGTTAGGTGTAGGGTTAGGGTTAGGGTAAAGTTTAGGGTTAGGATAAGGGTAACGGTTATGGTTAGGGTTAGGGTTATGGGTTAGGGTTAGGGTTAAGCTTAGGGTTAGGGTTAGGGTAAGGGTAAGTGTGAGGTTTAGGGTTAGGGTTAAGGTAAGGGTAAGGGTTAGGGTTAGGTTTAGGCTTATGGTTTAGGTGAGGGTTAGGGTTAGGATTAGGTTTAATGTTGGGGTTAAGGTGAGGGTTAGTGTTACGGTAAGGGTTATGGTTAGGGTTAGGGTTAGGGTAACGGTAAGTGTTAGGGTTAGGGTTAGGGTTAGGGTTAGGTTTAGGATAAGGGTAAGCGTTAGGGTTAGGGTTAGGTTTAGTGTTAGGGGTTAGGTTTAGGGTAAGATTAAGGGTAACGTTTAGGGTTAGGGTTAGGGTAAGGGTAAGGGTTAGGGTTAGGGTTATGGTTAGGTTTAGGGTTAGGGTTAGGTTTAGTTTTAGGGTTAGGGTTAGGGAAAGGGTTAAGGGTTAGGGTCAGGGTTAGGGTTAGGGTTAGGGTTACGGTAAGTGTTAGGGTTAGGGTTAGGGTTAGGGTAAGTGTAAGGTTTGGGATAAGCGTAACGGTTAGGGTTAGTGTAAGGGTTATGGTGGGGGTTTAGAGTTAGGGTTAGGGTTATGGTTGGGGTTAGGGGTAGGGTAAGGGTAAGGGTTCTGGTTAGCTTTAGGGTTAGGGTTAAGGTTAAGGTTACAGTTAGGGTTAGGGAAAGTGTTAGGGTTAGCGTTACTGTTAAGGTTAGGGTAAGGGAAAGGGTTAGGGTTAGGGTTGGGTTAGGCTTAGGTTTAGGGTTAGGGTTAGGGTTAGGGTAAGGTTAAGGGATAGGGTTAGGGTTAGGATTAGAATTAGGGTTAGGGTTAGGGTGAGGGTTAGGTTTAGGGTTAGGGTTAGGGTTAGATTTAGGGTTAGGTTAGGGTTAAATTTAGGGTTAGGGTTAGGGTTAGGATAAAGGTAAGGGTTAGGGTTAGTGTTAGGGGTTAGGGTTAGGGTTAGGTTAGGGTTAGGGTTATGGGTCTGGTTAAGGTAAGGGTTAGTTTTAGGGTAAGGGTAAGTGTTAGAGTTAGGGTTAGGGTTGGGCTTAGTATAAGGATAAGGATTAGGGTAAGGTTTAGGTTTAGGGTTAGGGTTAGGGTAAGGATTAGGTTTAGTGTTAGGGTAAGGGTAAGGATGAGGGTTAGGGTTAGGTTTAGGGTTAGGGTTAGGGTTAGGGTTAGGTTCAGGGGTAGGGTTAATGTTAAGGTTACGGTTAGGGTTAGGGTTAATGAAAGTGTAAGGGTTAGGGTAAGGGTTAGGTTTAGGGTAAGGGTAGGTTTAGGGTTAGGGTAAGCGATAGGGTTAGTGTTAGGGTTAGGGTAAGGGTTAGGGTTAGGTTTAGGTTTAGGGTTACGGGTAAGGGTTAGAGTTAGGGTTAGGGTAAGGGTTAGGGTTAGGATTAGGTTTAGGGTTATGGGTTAGGGTTAGGGTTAGGTTTAGGTTTAGAGTTAGGGTTAGGATTAGGGTTAGAGTTAGGGTTAGGGTAAGGGTTAGGGTTAGGATTAGGTTTAGGGTTATGGGATAGGGTTAGGGTTAGGTTTAGGGTTATGGTTTGGGTAACGGTAAGGATTAGGGTTAGGTTTAGGGTTAGGTTTAGGGTTAGAGTTAGGTTAAGGGTAAGGGTTTGGGTTATGGTTAGGGTTAGGTTTAGGGTTAGGGTTAGGGTTAGGAGTAGGGTCAGGTTAAGGGTTAGTGTTAAGGTTAGGGTCAATGTTAGGGTTAGGGTTAGGGTAAGGGTTAGGTTTAGGGTAAGGGTTAGGGTTAGGGTTAGGGTTAGTGTTAGGTTTAGGGTGAGGGTTAGGGTAAGGGTAAGGGTTAGGGTTAGGTTTAGGTTTAGGGTTGGGGTTAAGTTTAGGGTTAGGGTTAGGGTAAGGGTATGGGTTAGGGTTAGGGTAAGGGTTAGGGTTAGGGTTAGGGTTAGGTTTAGGGTTAGGATTTGGGTAAGGTTAAGTGTTAGGGTTAGGTTTAGGGTTAGGTTTAGGGTTAGGGTTAGGGTAAGGGTAAGGGTTTTGGTAAGGGTTAGGAATAGGTTTAAGTGTAGGGTTAGGGTTAGGGTTAGGGTTAGGATAAGGGTAAGGGTTAGGGTTAGGGTTAGGTTTATGTTAAGGGTTAGGGTTAGTATTAGGGTTAGGTTTAGGGTAAGGAATAGGGTTAGGGTTAGGGTTAGGGTGGGGGTTAGCATTAAGGTTAGGGTTAGGGTTAGGGTAAGGATAAGGGATAGGGTAGGGTTTTGGTTAGGGTTCGGGTTCAGGTTAGGGTTAGGGTAAGGATAAGGGTTAGGATTATGGTTAGGGTAAGGGTAAGGGTTAGGGTCTGGAATAGTGTTAGGGTAAGGGTTATGGTAAGGGTTAGGGTTACGGTTAGGTTTAGGGTTTGGGTTAGTGTAAGGGTAAACGTTAGGGTTAGTGTTAGGGTTAGGTTTAGGGTTAGGGTTAGGGTAAGGGTAAGGATTAGGGTTAGGGTTAAGTTTAGGGTTAGGGTTAGGTTTAGGGTTAAGGTTAGGGTAAGGGTAAGGGTTAGGATTAAGGTTAGGTTTACCATTATGTTTAGGGTAAGGGTAAGAGTTAGGGTTAGGGTTAGGGTTAGGGATAGGGGTTAGGGTTAGGGTTAGGGTTAGGGTTATGGGTTAGGGTTAGGGTTAGGGTTAGGGTTAGGTTCAGGGTTAGGGTTAATGTTAAGGTTACGGTTAGGGTTAGGGTTAATGAAAGTGTAAGGGTTAGGGTAAGGGTTAGGTTTAGGGTAAGGGTTAGGGTTAGGGTTAGGGTTAGGCTTAGCATAAGGATAAGGGTTAGGGTAAGGGTTAGTTTTAGGTTTAGGGTTAGGGTAAGGATTAGTGTTAGTGTTAGGGTAAGGGTAAGGATGAGGGTTAGGTTAGGGTTAGGGTAAGTGTAAGGATTAGGGTTATTGTTAGGGTTAAGGTTAGGGTTAGGGTTAGGTTTAGGGTTAAGGTTAGGGTAAGGGTAAGGGTTAGGGTTAGGGTTAGGGTTACTGTTACGTTTAGGGTAAGGGTAAGAGTTAGGGTTAGCGTTAGGGTTAGGGGTTAGGGTTAGGGTTAGGGTTAGGGAAGGGTTAGGGTTAGGGTTAGGGTTAGGGTTAGGGTTAGGCTTAGCTTAAGGATAAGGGTTAGGGTAAGTGTTAGGTTTAGGGTTACGGTTAGGGTAAGGATTAGGGTTAGTGTTAAGTAAGGGTAAGGATGAGGGTTAGGGTTAGGGTTAGGGTAAGTGATATGCTTAGGGTTAGGGTTAGGATTAGGGTTAGAGTTAGGGTTAGGGTTAGGGTAAGGGTAAGGGTTATGGTTTGGGTTAGGGTTAGGGTAAGGCTAAGGGATAGGGTTAGGGTTAGTGTTAGGGTAAGGGTAAGTGTTAGTGTTAGGGTTAGGGTTAGGGTTAGGGTTAGGTAAGGGTTAGGGTTACGTTTAGAGTTAGTTTTAGGGTTAGGGTTAGGGTAAATGTTAGGGTTAGGGTTAGGGTTAGGGTTAGGATAAGGGTAAGGATAAGGGTTAGGGTTAGGGTTAGGGTTAGGGGTTAGGGTTAGGGTGAGGGTTAGGTGTAGGGTTAGGGTTAGGGTAAAGTTTAGGGTAAGGATAAGGGTAACGGTTATGGTTAGGGTTAGGGTTATGGGTTAGGGTTAGGGTTAAGTTTAGGGTTAGGGTTAGGGTAAGGGTAAATGTGAGGTTTAGGGTTAGCGTTAGGGTTAAGGTAAGGGTAAGGGTTAGGGTTAGGGTTAGGCTTATGGTTTAGGTGAGGGTTAGGGTTAGGATTAGGTTTAATGTTGGGGTTAAGGTGAGGGTTAGTGTTACGGTAAGTGTTATGGTTAGGGTTAGGGTTAGGGTAACGGTAAGTGTTAGGGTTAGGGTTAGGGTTAGGTTTAGGATAAGGGTAAGCGTTAGGGTTAGGGTTAGGTTTAGTGTTAGGGGTTAGGTTTAGGGTAAGATTAAGGGTAAGGTTTAGGGTTAGGGTTAGGGTAAGGGTAAGGGTTAGGGTTAGGGTTATGGTTAGGTTTAGGGTTAGGGTTAGGTTTAGGGTAAGATTAAGGGTAAGGTTTAGGGTTAGGGTTAGGGTAAGGGTAAGGGTTAGGGTTAGGGTTATGGTTAGGTTTAGGGTTAGGGTTAGGTTTAGTTTTAGGGTTAGGGTTAGGGAAAGGGTTAAGGGTTAGGGTTAGGGTTAGGGTTAGGGTTAGGGTTACGGTAAGTGTTAGGGTTAGGGTTAGGGTTAGGGTAAGTGTAAGGTTTGGGATAAGCGTAACGGTTAGGGTTAGTGTAAGGGTTATGGTGGGGGTTTAGGGTTAGGGTTAGGGTTATGGTTGGGGTTAGGGGTAGGGTAAGGGTAAGGGTTCTGGTTAGCTTTAGGGTTAGGGTTAAGGTTAAGGTTACAGTTAGGGTTAGGGAAAGTGTTAGGGTTAGCGTTACTGTTAAGATTAGGGTAATGGAAAGGGTTAGGGTTAGGGTTGGGTTAGGCTTAGGTTTAGGGTTAGGGTTAGGGTTAGGGTAAGGTTAAGGGATAGGGTTAGGGTTAGGATTAGGATTAGGGTTAGGGTTAGGGTGAGGGTTAGGTTTAGGGTTAGGGTTAGGGTTAGATTTAGGGTTAGGTTAGGGTTAAATTTAGGGTTAGGGTTAGGGTTAGGATAAAGGTAAGGGTTAGGGTTAGTGTTAGGGGTTAGGGTTAGGGTTAGGTTAGGGTTAGGGTTAGGGTTATGGGTCTGGTTAAGGTAAGGGTTAGTTTTAGGGTAAGGGTAAGTGTTAGAGTTAGGGTTAGGGTTGGGCTTAGTATAAGGATAAGGGTTAGGGTAAGGTTTAGGTTTAGGTTTAGGGTTAGGGTAAGGATTAGGTTTAGTGTTAGGGTAAGGGTAAGGATGAGGGTTAGGGTTAGGTTTAGGGTTAGGGTTAGGGTTAGGGTTAGGTTCAGGGTTAGGGTTAATGTTAAGGTTACGGTTAGGGTTAGGGTTAATGAAAGTGTAAGGGTTAGGGTAAGGGTTAGGTTTAGGGTAAGGGTAGGTTTAGGGTTAGGGTAAGCGATAGGGTTAGTGTTAGGGTTAGGGTAAGTGTTAGGGTTAGGATTAGGTTTAGGGTTACGGGTAAGGGTTAGAGTTAGGGTTAGGGTAAGGGTTAGGGTTAGGATTAGGTTTAGGGTTATGGGTTATGGTTAGGGTTAGGTTTAGGTTTAGGGTTAGGGTTAGGATTAGGGTTAGAGTTAGGGTTAGGGTAAGGGTTAGGGTTAGGATTAGGTTTAGGGTTATGGGATAGGGTTAGGGTTAGGTTTAGGGTTATGGTTTGGGTAACGGTAAGGATTAGGGTTAGGTTTAGGGTTGGGTTTAGGGTTAGAGTTAGGTTAAGGGTAAGGGTTTGGGTTATGGTTAGGGTTAGGTTTAGGGTTAGGGTTAGGGTTAGGATTAGGGTCAGGTTAAGGGTTAGTGTTAAGGTTAGGGTCAATGTTAGGGTTAGGGTTAGGGTAAGGGTTAGGTTTAGGGTAAGGGTTAGGGTTAGGGTTAGGGTTAGTGTTAGGTTTAGGGTGAGGGTTAGGGTAAGGGTAAGGGTTAGGGTTAGGTTTAGGGTTGGGGTTAAGTTTAGGGTTAGGGTTAGGGTAAGGGTAAGGGTTAGGGTTAGGGTAAGGGTTAGAGTTAGGGTTAGGGTTAGGTTTAGGGTTAGGATTTGGGTAAGGTTAAGTGTTAGGGTTAGGTTTAGGGTTAGGTTTAGGGTTAGGGTTAGGGTAAGGGTAAGGGTTTTGGTAAGGGTTAGGAATAGGTTTAAGTGTAGGGTTAGGGTTAGGGTTAGGGTTAGGATAAGGGTAAGGGTTAGGGTTAGGGTTAGGTTTATGTTAAGGGTTTGGGTTAGTATTAGGGTTAGGTTTAGGGTAAAGAATAGGGTTAGGGTTAGGGTTAGGGTGAGGGTTAGCATTAAGGTTAGGCTTAGGGTTAGGGTAAGGATAAGGGATAGGGTAGGGTTTTGGTTAGGGTTCGGGTTCAGGTTAGGGTTAGGGTAAGGATAAGGGTTAGGATTATGGTTAGGGTAAGGGTAAGGTTTAGGGTTAGGGTAAGGGTAAGGGTTAGGGTCTGGAATAGTGTTAGGGTAAGGGTTATGGTAAGGGTTAGGGTTACGGTTAGGTTTAGGGTTTGGGTTAGTGTAAGGGTAAAGGTTAGGGTTAGTGTTAGGGTTAGGTTTAGGGTTAGGGTTAGGGTAAGGGTAAGGATTAGGGTTAGGGTTAAGTTTAGGGTTAGGGTTAGGTTTAGGGTTAAGGTTAGGGTAAGGGTAAGGGTTAGGGTTAAGGTTAGGTTTACCATTATGTTTAGGGTAAGGGTAAGAGTTAGGGTTAGGGTTAGGGTTAGGGATAGGGGTTAGGGTTAGGGTTAGGGTTAGGGTTATGGGTTAGGGTTAGGGTTAGGGTTAGGGTTAGGCTTAGCATAAGGATAAGGGTTAGGGTAAGGGTTAGTTTTAGGTTTAGGGTTAGGGTAAGTATTAGTGTTAGTGTTAGGGTAAGGGTAAGGATGAGGGTTAGGTTAGGGTTAGGGTAAGTGTAAGGATTAGGGTTATTGTTAGGGTTAAGGTTAGGGTTAGGGTTAGGTTTAGGGTTAAGGTTAGGGTAAGGGTAAGGGTTAGGGTTAGGGTTAGGGTTAGGGTTACTGTTAGGTTTAGGGTAAGGGTAAGAGTTAGGGTTAGCGTTAGGGTTAGGGGTTAGGGTTAGGGTTAGGGTTAGGGAAGGGTTAGGGTTAGGGTTAGGGTTAGGGTTAGGGTTAGGCTTAGCTTAAGGATAAGGGTTAGGGTAAGTGTTAGGTTTAGGGTTACGGTTAGGGTAAGGATTAGGGTTAGTGTTAAGTAAGGGTAAGGATGAGGGTTAGGGTTAGGGTTAGGGTAAGTGATAGGCTTAGGGTTAGGGTTAGGATTAGGGTTAGAGTTAGGGTTAGGGTTAGGGTAAGGGTAAGGGTTATGGTTTGGGTTAGGGTTAGGGTAAGGCTAAGGGATAGGGTTAGGGTTAGTGTTAGGGTTAGGGTTAGGGTTAGGGTTAGGGTTAGGGTTAGGGTAAGGGTAAGTGTTAGTGTTAGGGTTAGGGTTAGGGTTAGGTAAGGGTTAGGGTTACGTTTAGAGTTAGTTTTAGGGTTAGGGTTAGGGTAAATGTTAGGGTTAGGGTTAGGGTTAGGGCTAGGATAAGGGTAAGGGTAAGGGTTAGGGTTAGGGTTAGGGTTAGGGGTTAGGGTTAGGGTTAGGGTTAGGTGTAGGGTTAGGGTTAGGGTAAAGTTTAGGGTTAGGATAAGGGTAACGGTTATGGTTAGGGTTAGGGTTATGGGTTAGGGTTAGGGTTAAGTTTAGGGTTAGGGTTAGGGTAAGCGTAAGTGTGAGGTTTAGGGTTAGGGTTAAGGTAAGGGTAAGGGTTAGGGTTAGGGTTAGGCTTATGGTTTAGGTGAGGGTTAGGGTTAGGATTAGGTTTAATGTTGGGGTTAAGGGGAGGGTTAGTGTTACGGTAAGGGTTATGGTTAGGGTTAGGGTTAGGGTAACGGTAAGTGTTAGGGTTAGGGTTAGGGTTAGGGTTAGGTTTAGGATAAGGGTAAGCGTTAGGGTTAGGGTTAGGTTTAGTGTTAGGGGTTAGGTTTAGGGTAAGATTAAGGGTAAGGTTTAGGGTTAGGGTTAGGGTAAGGGTAAGGGTTAGGGTTAGGGTTATGGTTAGGTTTAGGGTTAGGGTTAGGTTTAGTTTTAGGGTTAGGGTTAGGGAAAGGATTAAGGGTTAGGGTTAGGGTTAGGGTTAGGGTTAGGGTTACGGTAAGTGTTAGGGTTAGGGTTAGGGTTAGGGTAAGTGTAAGGTTTGGGATAAGCGTAACGGTTAGTGTTAGTATAAGGGTTATGGTGGGGGTTTAGGGTTAGGGTTAGGGTTATGTTTGGGGTTAGGGGTAGGGTAAGGGTAAGGGTTCTGGTTAGCTTTAGGGTTAGGGTTAAGGTTAAGGTTACAGTTAGGGTTAGGGAAAGTGTTAGGGTTAGCGTTACTGTTAAGGTTAGGGTAAGGGAAAGGGTTAGGGTTAGGGTTGGGTTAGGCTTAGGTTTAGGGTTAGGGTTAGGGTTAGGGTAAGGTTAAGGGATAGGGTTAGGGTTAGGATTAGAATTAGGGTTAGGGTTAGGGTGAGGGTTAGGTTTAGGGTTAGGGTTAGGGTTAGATTTAGGGTTAGGTTAGGGTTAAATTTAGGGTTAGGGTTAGGGTTAGGGGTTAGGGTTAGGGTTAGGGTTAGGCTTAGGGTTAGGGTTATGGGTCTGGTTAAGGTAAGGGTTAGTTTTAGGGTAATGGTAAGTGTTAGAGTTAGGGTTAGGGTTGGGCTTAGTATAAGGATAAGGGTTAGGGTAAGGTTTAGGTTTAGGTTTAGGGTTAGGGTAAGGATTAGGTTTAGTGTTAGAGTAAGGGTAAGGATGAGGGTTAGGGTTAGGTTTAGGGTTAGGGTTAGGGTTAGGGTTAGGTTCAGGGTTAGGGTTAATGTTAAGGTTACGGTTAGGGTTAGGGTTAATGAAAGTGTAAGGGTTAGGGTAAGGGTTAGGTTTAGGGTAAGGGTAGGTTTAGGGTTAGGGTAAGCGATAGGGTTAGTGTTAGGGTTAGGGTAAGTGTTAGGGTTAGGATTAGGTTTAGGGTTACGGGTAAGGGTTAGAGTTAGGGTTAGGGTAAGGGTTAGGGTTAGGATTAGGTTTAGGGTTATGGGTTAGGGTTAGGGTTAGGTTTAGGTTTAGGGTTAGGGTTAGGATTAGGGTTAGAGTTAGGGTTAGGGTAAGGGTTAGGGTTAGGATTAGGTTTAGGGTTATGGGATAGGGTTAGAGTTAGGTTTAGGGTTATGGTTTGGGTAACGGTAAGGATTAGGGTTAGGTTTAGGGTTAGGTTTAGGGTTAGAGTTAGGGTAAGGGTAAGGGTTAGGGTTAGGATTAGGGATAGGGTTAAGGTTAGGGTTAGGGTATGGTTTAGGATAAGGGTAAGGTTTAGGGTTAGGATTAGGGTAAGGGTAAGGTTTAGGTTTAGGGTTAGGGTTAGGGTAAGGATAAGGTTTAGGGATAGGGTTAGGGTGGCGTTAATGTAAGGGTAAGGGTTAGGGTTAATGTTACGGTTAGGGTTAGAGTAAGGGTAAGGGTTAGATAAAGGGTAACGGTTAGGGTTAGGGTAAGGCTAAGGGTTAGGTTAAGGGTAACGGTTATGGTTGATGTTAGGGTTAGGGATAGGGGTTAGGGTTAGGGTTAGGGTTAGGGTAATGGTAAGGTTTAGGTTTAGGTTTAGGGTTAGTTTCAAGGTTAGGTTTAGGTTTAGGGAAAGAGTAACGGTTAGGGTAAGTGTTAGGTTTAGGTTTAGGGATAGGGTTAGGGTTAGGGTAAGGGATAGGGTTAGGGTTAGGGTTAGATTAGGGTTAGAATTAGGATTAGGGTAAGGGTAAGGGTAAGGTTTAGGGTTAAGTTTAGGTTTAGGGGTTAGGATTAGGGTTAGGGTTAGGGTTAGGTTTAGGGTTAGGATTTGGGTAAGATTAAGTGTTAGGGTTAGGTTTAGGGTTAGGTTTAGGGTTAGGGTTAGGGTAAGGGTAAGGGTTTAGGTAAGGGTTAGGAATAGGTTTAAGTGTAGGATTAGGGTCAGGGTTAGGGTTAGGATAAGGGTAAGGGTTAGGGTTTTAGTTAGGGTTCGGGTTCAGGTTAGGGTTAGGGTAAGGGTAAGGGTTAGGATTATGGTTAGGGTAAGGGTAAGGGTGAGGGTTAGGGTAAGGGTAAGGGTTACGGTCTGGAATAGTGTTAGGGTAAGGGTTATGGTAAGGGTTAGTGTTAGGGTTAGGTTTAGGGTTAGGGTTAGTGTAAGGGTAAAGTTTAGGGTTAGGGTTAGGGTTAGGTTTAGGGTTAGGGTTAGGGTAAGGGTAAGGATTAGGGTTAGGGTTAGGGTTAAGTTTAGGGTTAGGGTTAGGTTTATGGTTAAGGTTAGGGTAAGGGTAAGGGTTAGGGTTAGGGTTAGGGTTAGGGATAGGGGTTAGGGTTAGGGTTAGGGTTATGTGTTAGGGTTAGGGTTAGGGTTAGGTTAGGCTTAGCATAAGGATAAGGGTTAGGGTAAGGGTTAGTTTTAGGTTTAGGGTTAGGGTAAGGATTAGGGTTCGTGTTAGGGTAAGGGTAAGGATGAGGGTCAGGGTTAGGGTAAGTGTAAGGATTAGGGTTAGGGTTAGGGTTAAGTTTAGGGTTAGGTTTAGGGTTAAGGTTAGGGTAAGGGTAAGGGTTAGGGTTAGGGTTAGGGTTACCGTTAGGTTTAGGGTAAGGGTAAGAGTTAGGGTTAGGGTTAGGGGTTAGGGTTAGGGTTAGGGAAGGTTTAGGGTTAGGGTTAGGGTTAGGGTTAGGCTTAGCATAAGGATAAGTGTTAGGGTAAGGGTTAGGTTTAGGGTTAGGGTTAGGGTAAGGATTAGGGTTAGTGTTAAGTAAGGGTAAGGATGAGGGTTAGGGTCAGGTTTGGGGTAAGTGATAGGCTTAGGGTTAGGGTTAGGATTAGGGTTAGAGTTAGGGTTAGGGTTAGGGTAAGGGTAAGGGTTAGGGTTTGGGTTAGGGTTAGGGTTAGGCTAAGGGATAGGGTTAGGGTTAGTGTTAGGATTAGGGTTAGGGTAAGGGTTAGGGTTAGGGTTAGGGTAAGGGTAATTGTTAGGGTTAGGTTCAGGTTTAGGTTTAAGGTAAGGGTAAAAGTTAGGGTTAGGGTTAGGGTTAGGGGTAAGGGTTAGATTTATGGTTAGGGTTAAGGTAAATGTAAGGTTTAGGATTAGGTTTAGGGTTATTTTTAGGTTTAGAGTAAGGGTTACGGTTAGGTTTAGGGTAAGGTAAGGTTTACGGTTAGGTTTAGTGTTAGGGTTAATGTAAGGGTAAGGATTAGGGTTAGGGTTAGGGTTAGGGTTAGGTTTAGGGTTAGGGTAGGATTAAGGTAAGGGTTAGCGTTAGGGTTAAGGTTAGGGTTAGGGTTAGGGTTAGGGGTTAGGGTTAGGGTTAGGTTTAGGGTTAGGGTTAGGGTAAGGGTAAGGGTAAGGGTTAGGTTTAGGGTTGGGGTTAAGGTTAGGGTTAGGGTTAGGGTAAGGGTAAGGATTAGGGTTAGGGTTTTGGTTAGTGTAAGGTTAGGGTTACTGTTAGCGTTAGGGTGAGGGTTAGGGTTAGGGTTAGGTTTAGGGTTAGGGGTTAAGCTTAGGGTTAGCTTTAGGGTTAGGTTTAGGGCAAGGTTTTGGACAAGGCTAAGGGTTATGTTAGGGTTAGGCTTAGGGTTAGCGGTTAGGTTTAGGGTTAGTGTTAGTGTTAGGGTTAGTGTAAGGGTTAGGGAAAGGGTAACAGTTAGGGTAAGAGTTAGGGTTAGCGTTAGTGTTATGGTTAGTGTAATGATTAGGGTTAGGGCTACGGCAAGGGTAATGGTGAGGTTTAGGGTTAAGGTTAGGGTTAGGGTCAGTTTTAGGTTTAGGGTTAGGTTAAGGGTAACCGTTAGGGTTAGGGTTAGGATTAATATTAAGGTTAGGGTTAGGGTAAGGGTTAGGGTTAGGGTTAGGGAAAGGGTAAGGGTTAGGGTAAGTGTTAGGGTTAGGGTTAGGGTTAGGGTTCAGTGTTAGGGTAAGGGTTAGGGATAGGGTAAGGGTTAGGGTTAGGGTTAGGGTTAGGGTAAGGGTAAGCGTTAGTGTTAGTGTTAGGGTTAGGGTTAGTTAAGCGTTAGGGTTACGTTTAGGTTTAGGTTTAGGGTTAGGTAAGGGTTACGGTTATGTTTAGGGTTAGGTTTAGGGTTAGGGTTAGGATAAGTGTAAGTGTTAGGGTTAGCGTAGGGTTAGGGGTTAGGGTTAGGGTTAGTGTTAGGGTTAGGTTTAGGGTTAGGGTTAGGGTAAAGTTTAGGGTTAGGATAAGGGTAACGGTTAGGGTTAGGGTTAGGGTTATGGGTTAGGGTTATGGTTAGGTTTAGGGTTAGGGTTAGGGTAAGGGTAAGTGTGAGGTTTAGGTTTAGGGTTAGGGTAAGGATAAGGGTTAGGTTTATGGTTTAGGTGAGGGTTATGGTTAGGATTAGGTTTAGGGTTGGGGTTAAGGTGAGGGTTAGTGTTAGGGTAAGGGTTAGGGTTAGGGTAAGGGTAAATGTTAGTGTTAGGGTTGGGGTTAGGGTTAGGTTTAGGATAACGGTAAGCGTTAGGGTTAGGGTTAGGTTTAGGGTTAGGGTAAGATTAATGGTTAGGTTTAGGGTTATGGTTAGGGTAAGGGTAAGGGTTAGTGTTAGGGTTAGGGTTAGGGTTAGTTTTGGGTTAGGGTTAGGTTTAGTGTTAGGGTCAGGGTTAGGGAAATGGTTAGGGGTTAGGGTTAGGATTAGGGTTAGGGTTACGGTAAGGGTTAGGGTTAGGATAAGGGTAAGGTTTGGGATAAGCTTAACGGTTAGGGTTAGGGTTAGGGTTAGCGTTTAGGGTTAGGGTTAGGGTTAGGGATAGGGTAAGTGTAAGTGTTCTGGATCGGTGTAGGGTTAGGTTTAAGGTTAGGGTTGGGGTTAGGGTTAGGGAAAGTGTTAGGGTTAGCGTTACT
This sequence comes from Megascapheus bottae, assembly GCA_024803745.1. Taxonomy (NCBI): domain Eukaryota; kingdom Metazoa; phylum Chordata; class Mammalia; order Rodentia; family Geomyidae; genus Megascapheus; species Megascapheus bottae. Next base: position 96,024 of record JANJXV010001162.1, on the reverse strand, counting down.
GTTAGGGTTAGGGTAAGGGAAAGGGTTAGGGTTAGGGTTGGGTTAGGCTTAGGTTTAGGGTTAGGGTAAGGGTTAGGGTAAGGATTAGGGTTCGTGTTAGTGTAAGAGTAAGGATGAGGGTTAGGGTTAGGGTTAGGGTTAGGGCTAGGTTTAGGGTTAGGGTTAGGGTTAACATTAGGGTTATGGGTTAGGGTTAGGGTTAGGTTTAGGGTTAGGTTTAGGGTAAGGGATAGGGTTAGGATAAGGGTAACGGTTAGGGTTAGGGTTAGGTTTAGGGTTAGGGTTAGGGTTAATTCTAGGGATAGTGTTAGGGTAAGGCTTAGGGTGAGTGTTAGGATTAGGGTTAGGGTTAGGGTAAGGGTAAGTGTTAGGGTTAGGGTTAGGGTTGTGGTTAAAGTGAGGGTTAGGTTTAGGATTAGGTTTAGGGTTGGGGTTAAGGTTAGGGTTAGGGAAAGGGTTATAGGTGAGGGTTAGGGTTACGGTAAGGGTTAGGGTATGGTTAGGGTTAGGTTAAGGGTAAGGGTTAGGATAAGCATAACGGTTAGGGTTAGGGTAAGGGTAAGGGTTACGATAAAGGTGACGGTTAGGGTTAATGTTAGGGTTAGTGTTAGGGGTTAGGGTTAGGGTAAGGGTTAGTGTAAGGGTAAGGATTAGGGTTAGGTTTAGGGTTAGGGTTAGGGAAATGGTAAGGGTTAATGTATGTGTAAGGTTTAGGGTTAGGGTTAGGTTTAGGGTTAGGGTCAGGGATAGGGTTAGGGTTAGGTTTAGGATTAGGGTTAGAGTTAGGGATAGGGTAAGGATTACGGTTAGGTCTAGGGTTAGGGTTAGGGGTTAGGGTTAGGGTTAGGGTTTGGTAAGGGTAAGGTTTAGGGTTAGGGTTAGGGTTAGGTTCAGGGTTAGGGTTAGGGTAAAGGTAAGGGTTAGTGTTAGGGTTAGGGATAGGGTTAAGGTTAGGGTTAGGGTTAGGGTTAGAGTTAGTGTTAGGGTTAGCATTAAGGTTAGGGTTAGGGTTAGGGTAAGGGTAAGGGTTAGGGTTAGGGTTAGGGTAAGGGTAAGTTTTAGGATTACGGTTTGGGTTAATGTTAGGGTTAGGGTTAGGGGTTAGTGTTAGGGTTAGGGTTAGGGTAAGGTAAGGGTTAGGGTTAGGTTTAGGGTTAATGTTAAGTTTAGGATTAGGGGTAGGATTAGGGTTAGAGTTAGGGTTAGTGTAAGGGTTAGGGTTAGGATTAGGTTTAGGGTTAGGAATTAGGGTTAGGGTTTGGCTTAGGGTTAGGGTAAGGGTTGGGTTAAGGGTAAGGATTAGGGTTAGGATTAGGGTTAGGTTTAGGTTTAGGGTTAGGGTAAGTGTAAGGGTTAGGGTTAGGGTTAGGAATAGGGTTAAGGTTAGGGTTAGGGTTACGGTTAGGGTTAGGATAAGGGTAAGGTTTAGGGTGAGGGTTAGGGTAAGGTTAAGGTTTAGAATTAGGGTTAGGGTTAGGGTAAGGATAAGGGTTAGTGATACGGTTAGGGTGGCGTTAGGGTAAGGGTAAGGGATAGGGTTAATGTTACTTTTAGGGTTAGGGTAAGGGTAAGGGTTAGATTAATGGTATCGGTTAGGGTTAGGGTAAGGGTAAGGGTTAGGATAAGGGTAACAGTTAGTGTTAATGTTAGGGTTAGGGTTAGGTGTTAGGGTTAGGGTTAGGGTAATGATAAGGGTTAGGGTTATGGTTAGGGTTAGGTTCAAGGTTAGGGTTAGGGTTAGGGAAAGAGTAACGGTTAGGGTAAGGGTTAGGTTTAGGGTTAGGGCTAGGGTTAGGATTAGGGTAAGGGATAGGGTTAGGGTTAGGGTTAGGATTAGGGTTAAAATTAGAGTTAGGGTAAGGGTAAGGGTTAGGGTTAGGATTAGGTTTAGGGTTAGGGTTTGGGTAAGGTTAAGGGTTAGGGTTAGGTTCAGGGTTAGGTTTAAGATTAGGGTAAGGGTAAGGGTAAGGGTTTTGGTTAGGGTTAAGGATAGGTTTAAGGTTAGGGTTAGGGTTAAGGTTAGGATTAGGATAAAGTAAGGGTTAGGGTTAGGGTAGGGGTTATGATAAGGGTTAGAGTTAGGGTTAGGGTTAGGGTTAGGGTAAGGGTAAGGATTAAGGTTAAGCTTAGGGTTAGGATTAGGTTTAGTGTTTGTTAGGGTTAGGGTTAGGGTTAGGGTTAGGGTTATGAGTTAGGGTTAGGGTTAGGGTTAGGCTTAGCATAAGGATAAGGGTTAGGGTAAGGGTTAGTTTTAGGTTTAGGGTTAGGGTAAGGATTAGGGTTAGTGTTAGGGTAAGTGTAAGGATGAGGGTTAGGGTTAGGGTTAGGGTAAGTGTAATGATTAGGGTTAGGGTTAGGGTTAAGGTTAGGGTTAGGGTTAGGTTTAGGGTTAAGGTTAGGGTAAGGGTAAGGGTTAGGGTTAGGGTTACCGTTAGGTTTATGGTAAGGGTAAGAGTTAGTGTTAGGGTTAGGGTTAGGGGTTAGTGTTAGGGTTAGGGTTAGGGAAGGGTTAGGGTTAGGGTTAGGGTTAGGGTTAGGCTTAGCATAAGGATAAGGGTTAGGGTAAGGGTTAGGTTTAGGGTTAGGGTTAGGGTAAGGATTAGGGTTAGTGTTAAGTAAGCGTAAGGATGAGGGTTAGGGTTAGGGTTAGGGTAACTGATAGGCTTAGGGTTAGGGTTAGGATTAGGGTTAGAGTTAGGGTTAGGGTTAGGTTAAGGGTAAGGGTTAGGGTTTGGGTTAGTGTTAGGGTTAGCCTAAGGTATAGGGTTAGGGTTAGTGTTAGGATTAGGGTTAGGGTAAGGGTTAGGGTATTGGTTAGGATTAGGGTTAGGGTTAGGGTAAGGGTAAGTGTTAGGGTTAGGTTCAGGGTTAGGGTTAAGGTAATGGTAATGGTAAAGGTTACGGTTAGGGTTAGGGTTAGGGGTAAGGGTTAGATTTAGGGTTAGGATTAAGGTAAATGTAAGGTTTAGGGTTAGGTTTAGGGTTATTGTTAGGTTTAGAGTAAGGGTTACGGTTAGGTTTAGGGTAAGGGTTAGGCTTAGCGTTAGGGTTAGTGTTACGGTTAATGTAAGGGTAAGGATTAGGGTTAGGGTTAGGGTTAGGGTTAGGTTTAGGTTTAGGGTTAGGGTTAGGATTAAGGTAAGGGTTAGGGTTAGGGTTATGGTTAGGTTTAGGGTTAGGGGTTAGGGATTAGGGTTAGGGTTAGGTTTAGGGTTAGGGTTAGGGTAAGGGTAAGTGTTATGGTTAGGTTTAGGGTTGGTTTAAAGGTTAGGGTTAGGGTTAGGGTAAGGGTAAGTGTTAGGGTTAGGATTTGGGTTAGTGTAAGGGTTAGGGTTACTGTTAGGTTTAGGGTGAGGGTTAGGGTAAGGGTTAGGGTTAGGTTTAGGGTTAGGGGTTAGGCTTATGGTTAGCGTTAGGGTTAGGTTTAGGGCAAGGGTTTGGACAAGGCTAAGGGTTAGGTTAGGGTTAGGCTTAGGGTTAGCGGTTAGGTTTAGGGTTAGTGTTAGTGTTAGGGTTAGTGTTAGGGTTAGGGAAAGGGTAAGAGTTAGGGTAAGGGTTAGGGTTAGGGTTAGTGTTATGGTTAGGGTAAGGATTAGGGTTAGGGCTACGGCAAGGGTAATGGTGAGGGTTAGGGTTAGGGTTAGGGTTAGGGTCAGTTTTAGGTTTAGGGTTAGGTTTAGGGTAACGGTTAGGGTTAGGGTTAGGATTAATATTAAGGTTAGGGTTAGAGTAAGGGTTAGGGTTAGGGTTAGGGAAAGGGTAAGGGTTAGGGTAAGTGTTAGGGTTAGGGTTAGGGTTCGGTGTTAGGGTAAGGGTTAGGGATTGGGTAAGGGTTAGGGTTAGGGGTAGGGTTAGGGTAAGGGTAAGCGTTAGTGTTAGGGTTAGGGTTAGGGTTAGGTAAGGGTTAGGGTTACGTTTAGGGTTAGGTTTAGGGTTAGGTAAGGGTTAGGGTTATGCTTAGGGTTAGGTTTAGGGTTAGGGTTAGGATAAGTGTAAGTGTTAGGGTTAGCGTAGGGTTAGGGGTTAGGGTTAGGGTTAGTGTTAGGGTTAGGTTTAGGGTTAGGGTTAGGGTAAAGTTTAGGGTTAGGATAAGGGTAACGGTTAGGGTTAGGGTTAGGGTTATGGGTTAGGGTTATGGTAAGGTTTAGGGTTAGGGTTAGGGTAAGGATAAGTGTGAGGTTTAGGTTTAGGGTTAGGGTAAGGATAAGGGTTAGGTTTATGGTTTAGGTGAGGGTTAGGGTTAGGATTAGGTTTAGGGTTGGGGTTAGGGTTAGGGTAAGGGTTAGGGTTAGGGATAGGGTAAGGGATAGGGTTAGGGTTAGGGTTTGGGTAAGGGTAAGCGTTAGTGTTAGGGTTAGGGTTAGGTAAGGGTTAGGGTTACGTTTAGGGATAGGTTTAGGGTTAGGTAAGGGTTAGGGTTTCGTTTAGGGTTAGGTTTAGGGGTTAGGGTTAGGATTAGGGTAAGGGTTAGGGTAAGGGTTAGGTTTATGTTTAGGGTTAGGGTTAGGGTAAGGTTTAGGGTTAGGGTTAGGGTTAGGGTTAGGGTTAGGTTTATGGTAAACATAAGGGTTAGGGTTAGGGTTAGGTTTAGGGTTAGGTTTATGGTAAACATAAGGGTTAGGGTTAGGGTTAGGGTTAGGCTTAGGGTTAGGGTTAGGGTTAGGGTTACGTTTAGGTTTAGGGTTAGGGTTAGGGTTAGGGTAAGGGTAAGGTTTAGGAATAGGGTTATGGTTAGTGTTAGGGTTAGGGTTAGGGTAAGGATTAGGGTTAGGGTTAGCATTAAGTTTAGGGTTAGGGTTAGGGTAAGGGAAAGGGTTAGGGTTAGTTTTAGGGTTAGGTTTACGTTTAGGGTAAGGGTAAGGGTTAGTGTAAGGGTAAGGGTTAGGGTTAGGGTTAGGGTAAGGTTAAGTGTTAAGGTTAGGGTTAGGGGTTAGGGTTAGGGTTAGGATTGAGGTAAGGTTTAGGGATAGGGTTAGGGTTAGGATTAGGGTTATTGTTGGGGTAAGGGTTAGGGTTAGCTTTAGGGTAAGGGTAAGGTTTAGGGTTAGGGTTAGAGTTAGGGTTAGGGTAAGGGTTAGGGTTAGGGTTAGGTTTAGGATTAGGGTTAGGGTAAGTGTACGTGTTAGGGTTAGGGTTAAGTTTAGGGTTAGGGTTAGGGTTATGGTTAGTGTAAGGGTAAGGGTTAGGGTTACCTTTAGGGTTGGGGTTAAGGTTAGAATTAGGGTTAGGGTAAAGGTAAGTGTTAGGATTAGGGTTAGGGTTAGAGGAAGGGTTAGTGTTAGGGTTAGGGTTAGGGTGAGGGTTAGGGTTAGTGTTAGGTGTTAGGGTTCGGGTTAGGCTTAGGGTAGGGGTAAGGGTTAGGGTTAGGGTTAGGTTTAGGGTAAGGGTTAGGGTTAGGGTTAGGTTTAGGGTTAGGGGTTAGGGTTAGGGGTAGGGTTACGGTTAGGTTAGGTTTAGGCTTAGAGTTAGGGTTAGGGTTAGGGTTAGGGTTAGGGTAAGGGAAAGTGTTAGGGTTAGGGTTAGGCTTAGGGTTAGGGTAAGAGTAAGGGTTAGGTTTAGGGTTAGGGTAAGGGTTAGGGTTATGGTAAGGGTAAGGGTTAGGGTTAGGGTAGGGTTAGGGGTTAAGTTTAGGATTAGGGTAAGGGTTAGGGTAAGGGTTTGGGTTAGGGTTAGGGTTAGGGTACGGTTTAGGGATAGGGTTAGGGTTAGGTTTAGGGTGAGGTTAAGGGTTAGGGTTAGGTTTAGGGTTTGGGTTAGGTTTAGCGTTAGGGTTAGTGTAAGGATAAGGGTAAGGGTTAGATTTAGGGTTAGGGTTAGGGTTAAGGTTAGGGTTAGGGTTAGCGTTAGCGTTACAGTAAGGGTAAGGTTTAGGATTAGGGTTAGGGTTAGGGTTAGTGTTAGGGAAATGGTAAGGGTTAGGGTTAGGATTAGGGTTAGGGTAAGGATTAGGGTTAGGGTTAGGTTTAGGGTAAGGGTTAGGGTTAGGGTTAGCATTAAAGTTAGGTTTAGGGTTAGGGTAAAGGACAGGGTTAGGGTTAGGTTTAGGGTTAGGGTTAGGGTAAGGGTTAGGGTTAGGGTTAGGGTTATGGTAAGGGTAATAGTTAGGGTTAGGGTTAGGTTTATGGTTAGGGTTAGGGTAAGGTTAAGGTTTAGGGTTAGGTTTAGGGTTGGGGTTAGGGTTAGGGTTAGGGTTAGGGTAAGGGTAAGGGTTTGGGTTACTGTTAGGTTTAGGGTAAGGGTTAGGGTTAGGGTTAGGTTAAGGGTAAGGTTTAGGTTTAGGGTTAGGGTTAGGGGTTATGGTTATGGCTAGGTTTAGGGTTAGGTTTAAGGTAATTGTAAGGGTTAGGGTTAAAGTTAGGGTTAGCGTTAGGGATAGCGTAAGGGTTAGGGTTAGGTTTAGGGTAAGGGTAAGGTTTAGAGTTAGGGTTAGGGTAAGGGTAAGGGTAAGGGTAAGTGTTAGGGTTAGAGTTAGGGTTAGGTTTAGGATGAGGGTAAGGGTTAGGGTTAGGGTTAAGGTTAGGGGTTAGGGTTAGGGTAAGGGTAAGTGTTAGGGTTAGGGTTAGGGTTAGGTTTAGGGGTTAGGGTTAGGGTTAGGTTTAGATTTAGGGTCAGGGTCAGGGTTAGGGTTACGCTTAGGGTTAGGGTTAGGGTTAGGGTTAGGTTAGGTTTAGGCTTAGTGTTAGGGTTAGAGTTAGGGTTAGGGTTAGGATGAGGGTAAGGGTTAGGGTTAGGGTTAAGGTTAGGTGTTAGGGTTAAGGTTAGAGTTAGGGTTAGGCTAAGGGTTAGGCTTAGGGTTAGGGTAAGGGTTAGGGTTAGGGTTAGCATTAATTTTAGTGTTACTGTAAGGGTAAGGGTAAGTGTTAGGTTTTGGTTTAAGTTTAGTGTTAGGGGTTAGGATTAGGGTTAGGGTTAGGTTTAAGTTTAGGGTTAGGGTTAGGTTTAGGGTTAGGGTTAGGGTTAGGGTTAGGCTTAGCATAAGGATAAGGGTTAGGGTAAGGGTTAGGTTTAGGGTTAATGTTAGGGTAAGGATTAGGGTTAGTGTTAAGTAAGGGTAAGGATGAGGGTTAGGGTTAGGGTTAGGGTAAGTGATAGGCTTAGGGTTAGGGTTAGGATTAGGGTTAGAGTTAGGGTTAGGGTTAGGGTAAGGGTAAGGGTTAGGGTTTGGGTTAGGGTTATTGTTAGGCTAAGGGATAGGGTTAGGGTTAGTGTTAGGGTAAGGGTAAGTGTTAGTGTTAGGGTTAGGGTTAGGGTTAGGTAAGGGTTAGGGTTAAGTTTAGGGTTAGTTTTAGGGTTAGGGTTAGGGTTAGGGTAAGTGTTAGGGTTAGGGTTAGGGTTAGGGTTAGGGTTAGGGGTTAGGGTTAGGGTAAGGGTTAGGTGTAGGGTTAGGGTTAGGGTAAAGTTTAGGGTTAGGATAAGGGTAACGGTTTTGGTTAGGGTTACGGTTATGGGTTAGGGTTAGGGTTAGGTTTAGGGTTAGGGTTAGGGTAAGGGTAATGTGAGGTTTAGGGTTAGGGTTAAGGTAAGGGTAAGGGTTAGGGTTAGGGTTAGGGTTATGGTTTAGGTGAGGGTTAGGGTTAGGATTAGGTTTAATGTTGGGGTTAAGGTGAGGGTTAGGGTTAAGGTAAGGGTTATGGTTAGGGTTAGGGTTAGGGTAACAGTAAGTGCTAGGGTTAGGGTTAGGGTTAGGTTTAGGATAAGGGTAAGCGTTAGGGTTAGGGTTAGGGTTAGTGTTAGGGGTTAGGGTTAGGGTAAGATTAAGGGTAAGGTTTAGGGTTAGGGTTAGGGTAAGGGTAAGGGTTAGGGTTAGGGTTAGGGTTAGGTTTAGGGTTAGGGTTAGGTTTAGTGTTTGGGTTAGGGACAGGGTTAAGTGTTAGGGTTAGGGTTAGGGTTAGGGTTACGGTAAGTGTTAGGGTTAGGGTTATGGTTAGGGTAAGTGTAAGGGTTGGGATAAGCGTAACGGTTAGGGTTAGGGTAAGGGTTATGGTGAGGGTTTAGTGTTAGGGTTAGGGTTATGGTTGGGGTTAGGGGTAGGGTAAGGGTAAGGGTTCTGGTTAGCTTTAGGGTTAGGGTTAATGTTATGGCTAGAGTTAGGGTTAGGGAAAGTGTTAGGGTTAGCGTTACTGTTAAAGTTAGGGTAAGGGAAAGGGTTAGGGTTAAGGTTGGGTTAGGCTTAGGTTTAGGGTTAGGGTTAGGGTTAGGGTAAGGTTAAGGGATAGGGTTAGGGTTAGGGTTAGGATTATGGTTAGGGTTAGGGTGAGGGTTAGGTTTAGGGTTAGGGTTAGGGTTAGATTTAGGGTTAGGTTAGGGTTAAATTTAGGGTTAGGGTTAGGGTTATGGTTAGGGTAAGGGTTAGGTTTAGGGTAAGGGTTAGGGTTAGGGTTAGGGTTAGGGTTAGGGTTAGGGTAAGGGTAAGCGGTAGGTTTAGGTTTACGGTTGGGGTTAAGGTTAGGTTTAGGGTTAGGGGTTAGGGTTAGGGTTAGCGTTAGGGTTAGGTTTAGGCTAGGGTTATGGCAAGGCGAAGGGTTGGGTTAGGGTTAGCGTTAGGGTTAGGGTTTAGGTTTAGGGTTATGTTTAGGGTTAGGGTTAGGGTTAGGGCAAGTCTAAGGGTTGTATTAGGGTTAAGGTTAAGGTTAGGGGTTAGGTTTAGGGTTAGGGTTAGGGTTAGGGAAAGGGTAAAGTTTAGGGTAAGGTTTAGGGTTAGGGTTAGTGTTAGGGTTATGGTAAGTATTAGGGTTAGGACTAGGGCAAGGGTAAGGGTGTGGGTTAGGGTTAGGGTTAGAGTTAGGGTTAATTTTAAGTTTAGGGTTAGGTTAAGGGTAATGGTTAGGGTTAGGGTTAGGATTAATGTTAAGGTTAGTGTTAGAGTAAGGATTAGGGTTAGGGAATGGGTAAGGGTTAGGGTAAGGTTTACGGTTAGGCTTAGGGTTAGGGTTAGGGTTCGGGGTTAGGGTTAGGGTTAGGGATAGGGTAAGGGTTAGGGTTAGGGTTACGGTTAGGGTAAGGGTAAGTGTTAGGGTTAGGGTTAGGTTTAGGTAAGGGTTAGGGTTACGTTTAGGGTTAGGGTTAGGGTTAGGGTACTTGTTATTGTATGTGTTAGGGTTAGGGTTAGGATATGGGTAAGGGTTAGGGTTAGGGTTAGGTTTAGGGTTAGGGTTAGGGTAAGGGTAAGGGTTAGGGTTGGGGTTAGGGTTAGGTTTAGGGTTAGGGTGAGGGTAAGGGTAAGGGTTAGGGTTAGGGTTAGGGTTATGGTTAGCGTTAGGGTAAAGGTAAGTGTTATTGTTAGGTTTAGGTTTAGGGGTTAGGGTTAGCGTTAGGGTTAGAGTAAGGGTTAGGGTTGGGGTTAGGGTTAGGGTAAGGTTAAGAGTTAGGGTTAGGGATAGGCTTAGGGTTAGGGTAAGGATAAGGGTTTGGGTTAGGGTTAGGGTTAGGTTTAAGTTTACGGTCAGGGTTAGGTTTAGGATAAGGTTTAGTGTTAGGGTTAGGGTTAGGTTTAGGGTTAGGGTTAGGGTAAGCGTAAGGGTTAGAGTTTGGGTTAGGGTTATGGTTAGGCTAAGGGTTAGGGTTCGGGTTAGTGTTAGGATTAGGGTTAGGGTTAAGGTTAGGGTAAGGTTTAGGGTTGTGGTTAGGGTTAGGGTAAGGGTAAGTGTTAGGGTTAGGTTCAGAGTTAGGGTTAAGGTAAGGGTAAAGTTTAGGGTTAGGGATAGGGTTAGGGTTAGGGGTAAGGGTTAGGGTTAGGGTTAGGGTTAAGGTAAATGTAAGTTTTAGGGTTATGGTTAGGGTTATGGTTAGGATTAGGGTAAGGGTTACGGTTAGTTTTAGCGTAAGGGTGAGGTTTATGGTTAGGGTTAGGGTTTGGGTTAATGAAGGGTAAGGATTAGGGTTAGGGTTAGGGTTAGGTTTAGGGTTAGGGTTAGGGTTAGGATTAGGGTCAGGTTAAGGGTTAGTGTTAAGGTTAGGGTTAATGTTAGGGTTAGGGTTAGAGTAAGGGTTAGGTTTAGGGTAAGGGTTAGGGTTAGGGTTAGGGTTAGTGTTAGGTTTAGGGTGAGGGTTAGGGTAAGGGTAAGGGTTAGGGTTAGTGTAAGGGTTAGGGTTAGGGTTAGGTTTAGGGTTAGGAATTGGGTACGATTAAGTGTTAGGTTTAGGTTTAGGGTTAGGTTTAGGGTTAGGGTTAGGGTAAGGGTAAGGGTTTTGGTAAGGGTTAGGAATAGGTTTAAGTGTAGGGTTAGGGTTAGGGTTAGGGTTAGGATAAGGGTAAGGGTTAGGGTTAGGGTTAGGTTTATGTTAAGGGTTAGGGTTAGTATTAGGGTTAGGTTTAGGGTAAGGAATAGGGTTAGGGTTAGGGTTAGGGTGAGGGTTAGCATTAAGGTTAGGCTTAGGGTTAGGGTAAGGATAAGGGATAGGGTTAGGGTTTTGGTTAGGGTTCGGGTTCAGGTTAGGGTTAGGGTAAGGGTAAGGGTTAGGGTTATGGTTAGGGTAAGGGCAAGGGTTAGGGTTAGGGTAAGGGTAAGGGTTAGGGTCTGGAATAGTGTTAGGGTAAGGGTTATGGTAAGGGTTAGGGTTACGGTTAGGTTTAGGGTTAGGGTTAGTGTAAGGGTAAAGGTTAGCGTTAGGGTTAGGGTTAGGGTTAGGTTTAGGGTTAGGGTTAGGGTAAGGGTTAAGGTTAGGCTTACCATAAGGATAAGGGTTAGGGTAAGGGTTAGGTTTAGGGTTAGGGTTAGGGTAAGGATTAGGGTTAGTGTTAAGTAAGGGTAAGGATGAGGGTTAGGGTTAGGGTTAGGGTAAGTGATAGGCTTAGCGTTAGGGTTAGGATTAGGGTTAGAGTTAGGGTTAGGGGTAGGGTAAGGGTAAGGGTTAGGGTTAGGGTTAGGGTTAGGCTTAGCATAAGGATAAGGGTTAGGGTATGGGTTAGGTTTAGGGTTAGGGTTAGGGTAAGGATTAGGGTTAGTGTTAAGTAGGGGTAAGGATGAGGGTTAGGGTTAGGGTTAGGGTAAGTGATAGGCTTAGGGTTAGGGTTAGGATTAGGGTTAGAGTTAGGGTTAGGGTTAGGGTAAGGGTAAGGGTTAGGGTTTGGGTTAGGGTTAGGGTTAGGCTAAGGGATAGGGTTAGGGTTAGTGTTAGGGTAAGGGTCAGTGTTAGTGTTAGGGTTAGGGTTAGGGTTAGGTAAGGGTTAGGGTTAGTTTTAGGGTTAGGGTTAGGGTTAGGGTAAGTGTTAGGGTTAGGGTTAGGGTTAGGGTTAGGATAAGGGTAAGGGTTAGGGTTAGGGTTAGGTTTAGGGTTAGGGGTTAGGGTTAGGGTTAGGTGTAGGGTTAGGGTTAGGGTTAGGGTAAAGTTTAGGGTTAGGATAAGGGTAACGATTATGGTTAGGGTTACGGTTATGGGTTAGGGTTAGGGTTAGGTTTAGGGTTAGGGTTAGGGTAAGGGTAAGTGTGAGGTTTAGGGTTAGGGTTAAGGTAAGGTTAAGGGTTAGGGTTAGGTTTAGGGTTATGGTTTAGGTGAGGGTTAGGGTTAGGATTAGGTTTAATGTTGGGGTTAAGGTGAGGGTTAGGGTTAAGGTAAGGGTTATGGTTAGGGTTAGGGTTAGGGTAACAGTAAGTGTTTGGGTTAGGGTTAGGGTTAGGGTTAGGTTTAGGATAAGGGTAAGCGTTAGGGTTAGGGTTAGGGTTAGTGTTAGGGGTTAGGGTTAGGGTAAGATTAAGGGTAAGGTTTAGGGTTAGGGTTAGGGTAAGGGTAAGGGTTAGGGTTAGGGTTAGGGTTAGGTTTAGGGTTAGGGTTAGGTTTAGTGTTAGGGTTAGGGTTAGGGAAAGGGTTAAGTGTTAGGGTTAGGGTTAGGGTTAGGGTTACGGTAAGTGTTAGGGTTAGGGTTATGGTTAGGGTAAGTGTAAGGGTTGGGATAAGCGTAACGGTTAGGGTTAGGGTAAGGGTTATGGTGAGGGTTTAGGGTTAGGGTTAGGGTTATGGTTGGGGTTAGGGGTAGGGTAAGGGTAAGGGTTCTGGTTAGCTTTAGGGTTAGGGTTAATGTTATGGCTAGAGTTAGGGTTAGGGAAAGTGTTAGGGTTAGCGTTACTGTTAAGGTTAGGGTAAGGGAAAGGGTTAGGGTTAAGGTTAGGGTTAGGGTTAGGGTTAGGGTTAGGGTAAGGTTAAGGGATAGGGTTAGGGTTAGTGTTAGGATTAGGGTTAGGGTTAGGGTGAGGGTTAGGTTTAGGGTTAGGGTAGGGTTAGATTTAGGGTTAGGTTAGGGTTAAATTTAGGGTTAGGGTTAGGGTTATGGTTAGGGTAAGGGTTAGGTTTAGGGTAAGGGTTAGGGTTAGGGTTAGGTTTAGGGTTAGGGTTAGGGTAAGGGTAAGGGGTAGGTTTAGGTTTACGGTTGGGGTTAAGGTTAGGTTTAGGATTAGGGGTTAGGGTTAGGGTTAGCGTTAGGGTTAGGTTTAGGCTAGGGTTATGGCAAGGCGAAGGGTTGGGTTAGGGTTAGCGTTAGGGTTAGGGTTTAGGTTTAGGGTTATGTTTAGGGTTAGGGTTAGGGTTAGGGCAAGTCTAAGGGTTGTATTAGGGTTAAGGTTAAGGTTAGGGGTTAGGTTTAGGGTTAGGGTTAGGGTTAGGGAAAGGGTAAAGTTTAGGGTAAGGTTTAGGGTTAGGGTTAGTGTTAGGGTTATGGTAAGTATTAGGGTTAGGACTAGGGCAAGGGTAAGGGTGTGGGTTAGGGTTAGGGTTAGAGTTAGGGTTAATTTTAAGTTTAGGGTTAGGTTAAGGTTAATGGTTAGGGTTAGGGTTAGGATTAATGTTAAGGTTAGTGTTAGAGTAAGGATTAGGGTTAGGGAATGGGTAAGGGTTAGGGTAAGGTTTACGGTTAGCCTTAGGGTTAGGGTTAGGGTTCGGGGTTAGGGTTAGGGTTAGGGATAGGGTAAGGGTTAGGGTTAGGGTTACGGTTAGGGTAAGGGTAAGTGTTAGGGTTAGGGTTAGGGTTAGGTAAGGGTTAGGGTTACGTTTAGGGTTAGGGTTAGGGTTAGGGTACTTGTTATGGTATGTGTTAGGGTTAGGGTTAGGATATGGGTAAGGGTTAGGGTTAGGGTTAGGTTTAGGGTTAGGGTTAGGGTAAGGGTAAGGGTTAGGGTTGGGGTTAGGGTTAGGTTTAGGGTTAGGGTTAGGGTAAGGGTAAGTGTGAGGTTTAGGGTTAGGGTTAAGGTAAGGGTAAGGGTTAGGGTTAGGGTTAGGGTTATGGTTTAGGAGAGGGTTAGGGTTAGGATTAGCTTTAATGTTGGGGTTAAGGTGAGGGTTAGGGTTAAGGTAAGGGTTATGGTTAGGGTTAGGGTTAGGGTAACAGTAAGTGTTAGGGTTAGGGTTAGGGTTAGGGTTAGGTTTAGGATAAGGGTAAGCATTAGGGTTAGGGTTAGGGTTAGTGTTAGGGGTTAGGGTTAGGGTAAGATTAAGGGTAAGGTTTAGGGTTAGGGTTAGGGTAAGGGTAAGGGTTAGGGTTAGGGTTTGGGTTAGGTTTAGGGTTAGGGTTAGGTTTAGTGTTAGGGTTAGGGTTAGGGAAAGGGTTAAGTGTTAGGGTTAGGGTTAGGGTTAGGGTTACGGTAAGTGTTAGGGTTAATGTTATGGTAAGATTTGGGGTTAGGGAAAGTGTTAGGGTTAGCGTTACTGTTTAGGTTAGGGTAAGGGAAAGGGTTAGGGTTAAGGTTGGGTTAGGCTTAGGTTTAGGGTTAGGGTTAGGGTTAGGGTAAGGTTAAGGGATAGGGTTAGGGTTAGGGTTAGGATTAGGGTTAGGGTTAGGGTGAGGGTTAGGTTTAGGGTTAGGGTTATGGTTAGATTTAGGGTTAGGTTAGGGTTAAATTTAGGGTTAGGGTTAGGGTTATGGTTAGGGTAAGGGTTAGGTTTAGGGTAAGGGTTAGGGTTAGGGTTAGGTTTAGGGTTAGGGTAAGGGTAAGGGGTAGGTTTAGGTTTACGGTTGGGGTTAAGGTTAGGTTTAGGGTTAGGGGTTAGGGTTAGGGTTAGCGTTAGGGTTAGGTTTAGGCTAGGGTTATGGCAAGGCGAAGGGTTGGGTTAGGGTTAGCGTTAGGGTTAGGGTTTAGGTTTAGGGTTATGTTTAGGGTTAGGGTTACGGTTAGGGCAAGTCTAAGGGTTGTATTAGGGTTAAGGTTAAGGTTAGGGGTTAGGTTTAGGGTTAGGGTTAGGGTTAGAGAAAGGGTAAAGTTTAGGGTAAGGTTTAGGGTTAGGGTTAGTGTTAGGGTTATGGTAAGTATTAGGGTTAGGACTAGGGCAAGGGTAAGGGTGTGGGTTAGGCTTAGGGTTAGAGTTAGGGTTAATTTTAAGTTTAGGGTTAGGTTAAGGGTAATGGTTAGGGTTAGGGTTAGGATTAATGTTAAGGTTAGTGTTAGAGTAAGGGTTAGGGTTAGGGAATGGGTAAGGGTTAGGGTAAGGTTTACGGTTAGGCTTAGGGTTAGGGTTAGGGTTCGGGGTTAGGGTTAGGGTTAGGGATAGGGTAAGGGTTAGGGTTAGGGTTAGGGTTAGGGTAAGGGTAAGTTTTAGGGTTAGGGTTAGGTTTAGGTAAGGGTTAGGGTTACGTTTAGGGTTAGGGTTAGGGTTAGGGTACTTGTTATGGTATGTGTTAGGGTTAGGGTTAGGATATGGGTCAGGGTTAGGGTTAGGGTTAGGTTTAGGGTTAGGGTTAAGGTAAGGGTAAGGGTTAGGGTTGGGGTTAGGGTTAGGTTTAGGGTTAGGGTGAGGGTAAGGGTAAGGGTTAGGGTTAGGGTTAGGGTTACGGTTAGCGTTAGGGTAAAGGTAAGTGTTATTGTTAGGTTTAGGGTTAGGGGTTAGGGTTAGCGTTAGGGTTAGAGTAAGGGTTAGGGTTGGGGTTAGGGTTAGGGTAAGGTTAAGAGTTAGGGTTAGGGATAGGCTTAGGGTTAGGGTAAGGATAAGGGTTTGGGTTAGGGTTAGGGTTAGCTTTAAGTTTACGGTCAGGGTTAGGTTTAGGATAAGGGTTAGTGTTAGGGTTAGGGTTAGGTTTAGGGTTAGGGTTAGGGTAAGGGTAAGGGTTAGGGTTTGGGTTAGGGTTATGGTTAGGCTAAGGGATAGGGTTCGGGTTAGTGTTAGGATTAGGGTTAGGATTAGGGTTAGGGTAAGGTTTAGGGTTGTGGTTTGGGTTAGGGTAAGGGTAAGTGTTAGGGTTAGGTTCAGGGTTAGGGTTAAGGTAAGGGTAAAGTTTAGGGTTAGGGTTAGGGTAAGGGTTAGGGGTAAGGGTTAGGGTTAGGGTTAGGGTTAAGGTAAAGGTAAGTTTTAGGGTTAGGGTTAGGGTTATGGTTAGGTTTAGGGTAAGGGTTACGGTTAGGTTTATCGTAAGGGTGAGGTTTATGGTTAGGGTTAGGGTTTGGGTTAATGTAAGGGTAAGGATTAGGGTTAGGGTTAGGGTTAGGTTTAGGTTTAGGGTTTGGGTTAGGTTAAGGGTAAGGGTTTGGGTTATGGTTAGGGTTAGGTTTAGGGTTAGGATTAGGGTTAGGATTAGGGTCAGGTTAAGGGTTAGTGTTAAGGTTAGGTTAATGTTAGGGTTAGGGTTAGGGTAAGGGTTAGGTTTAGGGTAAGGGTTAGGGTTAGGGTTAGGGTTAGTGTTAGGTTTAGGGTGAGGGTTAGGGTAAGGGTAAGGGTTAGGGTTAGGTTTAGGGTTGGGGTTAAGTTTAGGGTTAGGGTTAGGGTAAGGGTAAGGGTTAGGGTTAGGGTTAGGGTTAGGGTAAGGGTTAGGGTTAGGGTTAGGTTTAGGGTTAGGAATTGGGTAAGATTAAGTGTTAGGGTTAGGTTTAGGGTTAGGTTTAGGGTTAGGGTTAGGGTAAGGGTAAGGGTTTTGGTAAGGGTTAGGAATAGGTTTAAGTGTAGGGTTAGGGTTAGGGTTAGGGTTAGGATAAGGGTAAGGTTAGGGTTAGGGTTAGGTTTATGTTAAGGGTTAGGGTTAGTATTATGGTTAGGTTTAGGGTAAGGAATAGGGTTAGGGTTAGGGTTAGGGTGAGGGTTAGCATTACTGTTAGGCTTAGGGTTAGGGTAAGGATAAGGGATAGGGTTAGGGTTTTGGTTAGGGTTCGGGTTCAGGTTAGGGTTAGGGTAAGGGTAAGGGTTAGGATTATGGTTAAGGTAAGGGTAAGGGTTAGGGTTAGGGTAAGTGTAAGGGTTAGGGTCTGGAATAGTGTTAGGGTAAGGGTTATGGTAAGGGTTAGGGTTACGGTTAGGTTTAGGGTTAGGGTTAGTGTAAGGGTAAATGTTAGGGTTCGGGTTAGGGTTAGGGTAAGGTTTAGGGTTAGGGTTAGGGTAAGGGTAAGGATTAGGGTTAGGGTTAGGTTTAAGTTTAGGGTTAGGGTTAGGTTTAGGGTTAGGGTTAGGGTTAGGGTTAGGCTTAGCATAAGGATAAGGGTTAGGGTAAGGGTTAGGTTTAGGGTTAATGTTAGGGTAAGGATTAGGGTTAGTGTTAAGTAAGGGTAAGGATGAGGGTTAGGGTTAGGGTTAGGGTAAGTTATAGGCTTAGGGTTAGGTTTAGGATTAGGGTTAGAGTTAGGGTTAGGGTTAGGGTGAGGGTAAAGGTTAGGGTTTGGGTTAGGGTTAGGGTTAGGCTAAGGGATAGGGTTAGGGTTAGGGTTAGTGTTAGGGTAAGGGTAAGTGTTAGTGTTAGGGTTAGGGTTAGGGTTAGGTAAGGATTAGGGTTAAGTTTAGGGTTAGTTTTAGGGTTAGGGTTAGGGTTAGGGTAAGTGTTAGGGTTAGGGTTAGGGTTAGGGTTAGGATAAGGGTAAGGGTTAGGGTTAGGGTTAGGGTTAGGGGTTAGGGTTAGGGTAAGGGTTAGGTGTAGGGTTAGGGTTAGGGTAAAGTTTAGGGTTAGGATAAGGGTAACGGTTATGGTTAGGGTTACGGTTATGGGTTAGGGTTAGGGTTAGGTTTAGGGTTAGGGTTAGGGTAAGGGTAAGTGTGAGGTTTAGGGTTAGGGTTAAGGTAAGGGTAAGGGTTAGGGTTAGGGTTAGGGTTATGGTTTAGGTGAGGCTTAGGGTTAGGATTAGGTTTAATGTTGGGGTTAAGGTGAGGGTTAGGGTTAAGGTAAGGGTTATGGTTAGGGTTAGGGTTAGGGTAACAGTAAGTGTTAGGGTTAGGGTTAGGGTTAGGGTTAGGTTTAGGATAATGGTAAGCGTTAGGGTTAGGGTTAGGGTTAGTGTTAGGGGTTAGGGTTAGGGTAAGATTAAGGGTAAGGTTTAGGGTTAGGGTTAGGGTAAGGGTAAGGGTTAGGGTTAGGGTTAGGGTTAGGTTTAGGGTTAGGGTTAGGGTTAGTGTTAGGGTTAGGGTTAGGGAAAGGGTTAAGTGTTAGGGTTAGGGTTAGGCTTAGGGTTACGGTAAGTGTTAGGGTTAGGGTTATGGTTAGGGTAAGTGTAAGGTTTTTGATAAGCGTAACGGTTAGGGTTAGGGTAAGGGTTATGGTGAGGGTTTAGGGTTAGGGTTAGGGTTATGGTTGGGGTTAGGGGTAGGGTAAGGGTAAGGGTTCTGGTTAGCTTTAGGTTTAGGGTTAATGTTATGGTAAGAGTTAGGGTTAGGGAAAGTGTTAGGGTTAGCGTTACTGTTAAGGTTAGGGTAAGGGAAAGGGTTAGGTTAAGGTTGGGTTAGGCTTAGGTTTAGGGTTAGGGTTAGGGTTAGGGTAAGGTTAAGGGATAGGGTTAGGGTTAGGGTTAGGATTAGGGTTAGGGTTAGGGTGAGGGTTAGGTTTAGGGTTAGGGTTATGGTTAGATTTAGGGTTAGGTTAGGGTTAAATTTAGGGTTAGGGTTAGGGTTATGGTTAGGGTAAGGGTTAGGTTTAGGGTAAGGGTTAGGGTTAGGGTTAGGTTTAGGGTTAGGGTTAGGGTAAGGGTAAGGGGTAGGTTTAGGTTTACGGTTGGGGTTAAGGTTAGGTTTAGGGTTAGGGGTTAGGGTTAGGGTTAGCGTTAGGGTTAGGTTTAGGCTAGGGTTATGGCAAGGCGAAGGGTTGGGTTAGGGTTAGCGTTAGGGTTAGGGTTTAGGTTTAGGGTTATGTTTAGGGTTAGGGTTAGGGTTAGGGCAAGTCTAAGGGTTGTATTAGGGTTAAGGTTAAGGTTAGGGGTTATGTTTAGTGTTAGGGTTAGGGTTAGGGAAAGGGTAAAGTTTAGGGTAAGGTTTAGGGTTAGGGTTAGTGTTAGGGTTATGGTAAGTATTAGGGTTAGGACTAGGGCAAGGGTAAGGGTGTGGGTTAGGGTTAGGGTTAGAGTTAGGGTTAATTTTAAGTTTAGCGTTAGGTTAAGGGTAATGGTTAGGGTTAGGGTTAGGATTAATGTTAAGGTTAGTGTTAGAGTAAGGATTAGGGTTAGGGAATGGGTAAGGATTAGGGTAAGGTTTACGGTTAGGCTTAGGGTTAGGGTTAGGGTTCGGGGTTAGGGTTAGGGTTAGGGATAGGGTAAGGGTTAGGGTTAGGGTTACGGTTAGGGTAAGGGTAAGTGTTAGGGTTAGGGTTAGGGTTAGGTAAGGGTTAGGGTTACGTTTAGGGTTAGGGTTAGGGTTAGGGTACTTGTTATGGTATGTGTTAGGGTTAGTGTTAGGATATGGGTAAGGGTTAGGGTTAGGGTTAGGTTTAGGGTTAGGGTTAGGGTAAGGGTAAGGGTTAGGGTTGAGGTTAGGGTTAGGTTTAGGGTTAGGGTGAGGGTAAGGGTAAGGGTTAGGGTTAGGGTATGGTTACGGTTAGCGTTAGGGTAAAGGTAAGTGTTATTGTTAGGTTTAGGGTTAGGGGTTAGGGTTAGCGTTAGGGTTAGAGTAAGGGTTAGGGTTGGGGTTAGGGTTAGGGTAAGGTTAAGAGTTAGGGTTAGGGATAGGCTTAGGGTTAGGGTAAGGATAAGGGTTTGGGTTAGGGTTAGGGTTAGGTTTAAGTTTACGGTCAGGGTTAGGTTTAGGATAAGGGTTAGTGTTAGGGTTAGGGTTAGGTTTAGGGTTAGGGTAAGGTTTAGGGTTGTGGTTATTGTTAGGGTAAGGGTAAGTGTTAGGGTTAGGTTCAGGGTTAGGGTTAAGGTAAGGGTAAAGTTTAGGGTTAGGGATAGGGTTAGGGTTAGGGGTACGGGTTAGGGTTAGGGTTAGGGTTGAGGTAAAGGTAAGTTTTAGGGTTAGGGTTAGGGTTATGGTTAGGTTTAGGGTAAGGGTTACGGTTAGTTTTAGCGTAAGGGTGAGGTATATGGTTAGGGTTAGGGTTTGGGTTAATGAAGGGTAAGGATTAGGGTTAGGGTTAGGGTTAGGTTTAGGTTTAGGGTTAGGGTTAGTTTAAGGGTAAGGGTTTGGGTTATGGTTAGGGTTAGGTTTAGGGTTAGGGTTAGGGTTAGGATTAGGGTCAGGTTAAGGGTTAGTGTTAAGGTTAGGTTTAATGTTAGGGTTAGGGTTAGGGTAAGGGTTAGGTTTAGGGTAAGGGTTAGGGTTAGGGTTAGGGTTAGTGTTAGGTTTAGGGTGAGGGTTAGGGTAAGGGTAAGGGTTAGGGTTAGTGTAAGGGTTAGGGTTAGGGTTAGGTTTAGGGTTAGGAATTGGGTAAGATTAAGTGTTAGGGTTAGGTTTAGGGTTAGGTTTAGGGTTAGGGTTAGGGTAAGGGTAAGGGTTTTGGTAAGGGTTAGGAATAGGTTTAAGTGTAGGGTTAGGGTTAGGGTTAGGATAAGGGTAAGGGTTAGGGTTAGGGTTAGGTTTATGTTAAGGGTTAGGGTTAGTATTAGGGTTAGGTTTAGGGTAAGGAATAGGGTTAGGGTTAGGGTTAGGGTGAGGGTTAGCATTAAGGTTTGGCTTAGGGTTAGGGTAAGGATAAGGGATAGGGATAGGGTTTTGGTTAGGGTTCGGGTTCAGGTTAGGGTTAGGGTAAGGGTAAGGGTTAGGGTTATGGTTAGGGTAAGGGTAAGGGTTAGGGTTAGGGTAAGGGTAAGGGTTAGGGTCTGGAATAGTGTTAGGGTAAGGGTTATGGTAAGGGTTAGGGTTACGGTTAGGTTTAGGGTTAGGGTTAGTGTAAGGGTAAAGGTTAGGGTTAGGGTTAGGGTTAGGGTTAGGTTTAGGGTTAGGGTTAGGGTAAGCGTTAGGGTTAGGCTTAGCATAAGGAAAAGGGTTAGGGTAAGGGTTAGGTTTAGGGTTAGGGTTAGGGTAAGGATTAGGGTTAGTGTTAAGTAAGGGTAAGGATGAGGGTTAGGGTTAGGGTTAGAGTAAGTGATAGGCTTAGCGTTAGGGTTAGGATTAGGGTTAGAGTTAGGGTTAGGGGTAGGGTAAGGGTAAGGGTTAGGGTTAGGGTTAGGGTTAGGCTTAGCATAAGGATAAGGGTTAGGGTAAGGGTTAGGTTTAGGGTTAGGGTTAGGGTAAGGATTAGGGTTAGTGTTAAGTAGGGGTAAGGATGAGGGTTAGGGTTAGGGTTAGGGTAAGTGATAGGCTTAGGGTTAGGGTTAGGATTAGGGTTAGAGTTAGGGTTAGGGTTAGGGTAAGGGTAAGGGTTAGGGTTTGGGTTAGGGTTAGGGTTAGGCTAAGGGATAGGGTTAGGGTTAGTGTTAGGGTAAGGGTCAGTGTTAGTGTTAGGGTTAGGGTTAGGGTTAGGTAAGGGTTAGGGTTAGTTTTAGGGTTAGGGTTAGGGTTAGGGTAAGTGTTAGGGTTAGGGTTAGGGTTAGGGTTAGGATAAAGGTAAGGGTTAGGGTTAGGTTTAGGTTTAGGGTTAGGGGTTAGGGTTAGGGTTAGGTGTAGGGTTAGGGTTAGGGTAAAGTTTAGGGTTAGGATAAGGGTAACGGTTATGGTTAGGGTTACGGTTATGGGTTAGGGTTAGGGTTAGGTTTAGGGTTAGGGTTAGGGTAAGGGTAAGTGTGAGGTTTAGAGTTAGGGTTAAGGTAAGGTTAAGGGTTAGGGTTAGGTTTAGGGTTATGGTTTAGGTGAGGGTTAGGGTTAGGATTAGGTTTAATGTTGGTGTTAAGGTGAGGGTTAGGGTTAAGGTAAGGGTTATGGTTAGGGTTAGGGTTAGGGTAACAGTAAGTGTTTGGGTTAGGGTTAGGGTTAGGGTTAGGTTTAGGATAAGGGTAAGCGTTAGGGTTAGGGTTAGGGTTAGAGTTAGGGGTTAGGATTAGGGTAAGATTAAGGGTAAGGTTTAGGGTTAGGGTTAGGGTAAGGGTAAGGGTTAGGGTTAGGGTTAGGGTTAGGTTTAGGGTTAGGGTTAGGTTTAGTGTTAGGGTTAGGGTTAGGGAAAGGGTTAAGTGTTAGGGTTAGGGTTAGGGTTAGGGTTACGGTAAGTGTTAGGGTTAGGGTTATGGTTAGGGTAAGTGTAAGGGTTGGGATAAGCGTAACGGTTAGGGTTAGGGTAAGGGTTATGGTGAGGGTTTAGGGTTAGGGTTAGGGTTATGGTTGGGGTTAGGGGTAGGGTAAGGGTAAGGGTTCTGGTTAGCTTTAGGGTTGGGGTTAATGTTATGGCTAGAGTTAGGGTTAGGGAAAGTGTTAGGGTTAGCGTTACTGTTAAGGTTAGGGTAAGGGAAAGGGTTAGGGTTAAGGTTGGGTTAGGCTTAGGTTTAGGGTTAGGGTTAGGGTTAGGGTAAGGTTAAGGGATAGGGTTAGGGTTAGTGTTAGGATTAGGGTTAGGGTTAGGGTGAGGGTTAGGTTTAGGGTTAGGGTTAGGGTTAGATTTAGGGTTAGGTTAGGGTTAAATTTAGGGTTAGGGTTAGGGTTATGGTTAGGGTAAGGGTTAGGTTTAGGGTAAGGGTTAGGGTTAGGGTTAGGTTTAGGGTTAGGGTTAGGGTAAGGGTAAGGGGTAGGTTTAGGTTTACGGTTGGGGTTAAGGTTAGGTTTAGGGTTAGGGGTTAGGGTTAGGGTTAGCGTTAGGGTTAGGTTTAGGCTAGGTTTATGGCAAGGCGAAGGGTTGGGTTAGGGTTAGCGTTAGGGTTAGGGTTTAGGTTTAGGGTTATGTTTAGGGTTAGGGTTAGGGTTAGGGCAAGTCTAAGGGTTGTATTAGGGTTAAGGTTAAGGTTAGGGGTTAGGTTTAGGGTTAGGGTTTGGGTTAGGGAAAGGGTAAAGTTTAGGGTAAGGTTTAGGGTTAGGGTTAGTGTTAGGGTTATGGTAAGTATTAGGGTTAGGACTAGGGCAAGGGTAAGGGTGTGGGTTAGGGTTAGGGTTAGAGTTAGGGTTAATTTTAAGTTTAGGGTTAGGTTAAGGGTAATGGTTAGGGTTAGGGTTAGGATTAATGTTAAGGTTAGTGTTAGAGTAAGGATTAGGGTTAGGGAATGGGTAAGGGTTAGGGTAAGGTTTACGGTTAGGCTTAGGGTTAGGGTTAGGGTTCGGGGTTAGGGTTAGGGTTAGGGATAGGGTAAGGGTTAGGGTTAGGGTTACGGTTAGGGTAAGGGTAAGTGTTAGGGTTAGGGTTAGGGTTAGGTAAGGGTTAGGGTTACGTTTAGGGTTAGGGTTAGGGTACTTGTTATGGTATGTGTTAGGGTTAGGGTTAGGATATGGGTAAGGGTTAGGGTTAGGGTTAGGTTTAGGGTTAGGGTTAGGGTAAGGGTAAGGGTTAGGGTTGGGGTTAGGGTTAAGTTTAGGGTTAGGGTTAGGGTAAGGGTAAGTGTGAGGTTTAGGGTTAGGGTTAAGGTAAGGGTAAGGGTTAGGGTTAGGGTTAGGGTTATGGTTTAGGAGAGGGTTACGGTTAGGATTAGCTTTAATGTTGGGGTGAAGGTGAGGGTTAGGGTTAAGGTAAGGGTTATGGTTAGGGTTAGGGTTAGGGTAACAGTAAGTGTTAGGGTTAGGGTTAGGGTTAGGTTTAGGATAAGGGTAAGCGTTAGGGTTAGGGTTAGGGTTAGTGTTAGGGGTTAGGGTTAGGGTAAGATTAAGGGTAAGGTTTAGGGTTAGGGTTAGGGTAAGGGTAAGGGTTAGGGTTAGGGTTTGGGTTAGGTTTAGGGTTAGGGTTAGGTTTAGTGTTAGGGTTAGGGTTAGGGAAAGGGTTAAGTGTTAGGGTTAGGGTTAGGGTTAGGGTTACGGTAAGTGTTAGGGTTAGGGTTATGGTTAGGGTAAGTGTAAGGTTTGGGATAAGCGTAACGGTTAGGGTTAGGGTAAGGGTTATGGTGAGGGTTTAGGTTTAGGGTTAGGGTTATGGTTGGGGTTAGGGGTAGGGTAAGGGTAAGGGTTCTGGTTAGCTTTAGGTTTAGGGTTAATGTTATGGTAAGATTTAGGGTTAGGGAAAGTGTTAGGGTTAGCGTTACTGTTTAGGTTAGGGTAAGGGAAAGGGTTAGGGTTAAGGTTGGGTTAGGCTTAGGTTTAGGGTTAGGGTTAGGGTTAGGGTAAGGTTAAGGGATAGGGTTAGGGTTAGGGTTAGGATTAGGGTTAGGGTTAGGGTGAGGGTTAGGTTTAGGGTTAGGGTTAGGGTTAGATTTAGGGTTAGGTTAGGGTTAAATTTAGGGTTAGGGTTAGGGTTAGGGTTAGGGTAAGGGTTAGGTTTAGGGTAAGGGTTAGGGTTAGGGTTAGGTTTAGGGTTAGGGTTAGGGTAAGGGTAAGGGGTAGGTTTAGGTTTACGGTTGGGGTTAATGTTAGGTTTAGGGTTAGGGGTTAGGGTTAGGGTTAGCGTTAGGGTTAGGTTTAGGCTAGGGTTATGGCAAGGCGAAGGGTTGGGTTAGGGTTAGCGTTAGGGTTAAGGTTTAGGTTTAGGGTTATGTTTAGGGTTAGGGTTAGGGTTAGGGCAAGTCTAAGGGTTGTATTAGGGTTAAGGTTAAGGTTAGGGGTTAGGTTTAGGGTTAGGGTTAGGGTTAGGGAAAGGGTAAAGTTTAGGGTAAGGTTTAGGGTTAGGGTTAGTGTTAGGGTTATGGTAAGTATTAGGGTTAGGACTAGGGCAAGGGTAAGGGTGTGGGTTAGGCTTAGGGTTAGAGTTAGGGTTAATTTTAAGTTTAGGGTTAGGTTAAGGGTAATGGTTAGGGTTAGGGTTAGGATTAATGTTAAGGTTAGTGTTAGAGTAAGGGTTAGGGTTAGGGAATGGGTAAGGGTTAGGGTAAGGTTTACGGTTAGGCTTAGGGTTAGGGTTAGGGTTCGGGGTTAGGGTTAGGGTTAGGGCTAGGGTAAGGGTTAGGGTTAGGGTTAGGTTAGGGTAAGGGTAAGTTTTAGGGTTAGGGTTAGGTTTAGGTAAGGGTTAGGGTTACGTTTAGGGTTAGGGTTAGGGTTAGGGTACTTGTTATGGTATGTGTTAGGGTTAGGGTTAGGATATGGGTCAGGGTTAGGGTTAGGGTTAGGGTTAAGGTAAGGGTAAGGGTTAGGGTTGGGGTTAGGGTTAGGTTTAGGGTTAGGGTGAGGGTAAGGGTAAGGGTTAGGGTTAGGGTTAGGGTTACGGTTAGCGTTAGGGTAAAGGTAAGTGTTATTGTTAGGTTTAGGGTTAGGGGTTAGGGTTAGCGTTAGGGTTAGAGTAAGGGTTAGGGTTGGGGTTAGGGTTAGGGTAAGGTTAAGAGTTAGGGTTAGGGATAGGGTTAGGGTTAGGGTAAGGATAAGGGTTTGGGTTAGGGTTAGGGTTAGGTTTAAGTTTACGGTCAGGGTTAGGTTTAGGATAAGGGTTAGTGTTAGGGTTAGGGTTAGGTTTAGGGTTAGGGTTAGGGTAAGGGTAAGGGTTAGGGTTTGGGTTAGGGTTATGGTTAGGCTAAGGGATAGGGTTCGGGTTAGTGTTAGGATTAGGGTTAGGATTAGGGTTAGGGTAAGGTTTATGGCTGTGGTTAGGGTTAGGGTAAGGGTAAGTGTTAGGGTTAGGTTCAGGGTTAGGGTTAAGGTAAGGGTAAAGTTTAGGGTTAGGGTTAGGGTAAGGGTTAGGGGTAAGGGTTAGGGTTAGGGTTAGGGTTAAGGTAAAGGTAAGTTTTAGGGTTAGGGTTAGGGTTATGGTTAGGTTTAGGGTAAGGGTTATGGTTAGGTTTATCGTAAGAGTGAGGTTTATGGTTAGGGTTAGGGTTTGGGTTAATGAAGGGTAAGGATTAGTGTTAGGGTTAGGGTTAGGTTTAGGTTTAGGGTTTGGGTTAGGTTAAGGGTAAGGGTTTGGGTTATGGTTAGGGTTAGGTTTAGGGTTAGGATTAGGGTTAGGATTAGGGTCAGGTTAAGGGTTAGTGTTAAGGTTAGGTTAATGTTAGGGTTAGGGTTAGGGTAAGGGTTAGGTTTAGGGTAAGGGTTAGGGTTAGGGTTAGGGTTAGTGTTAGGTTTAGGGTGAGGGTTAGGGTAAGGGTAAGGATTAGGGTTAGGTTTAGGGTTGGGGTTAAGTTTAGGGTTAGGGTTAGGGTAAGGGTAAGGGTTAGGGTTAGGGTTAGGGTTAGGGTAAGGGTTAGGGTTAGGGTTAGGTTTAGGGTTAGGAATTGGGTAAGATTAAGTGTTAGGGTTAGGTTTAGGGTTAGGTTTAGGGTTAGGGTTAGGGTATGGGTAAGGGTTTTGGTAAGGGTTAGGAATAGGTTTAAGTGTAGGGTTAGGGTTAGGGTTAGGGTTAGGATAAGGGTAAGGTTAGGGTTAGGGTTAGGTTTATGTTAAGGGTTAGGATTAGTATTATGGTTAGGTTTAGGGTAAGGAATAGGGTTAGGGTTAGGGTTAGGGTGAGGGTTAGCATTACTGTTAGGCTTAGGGTTAGGGTAAGGATAAGGGATAGGTTTAGGGTTTTGGTTAGGGTTCGGGTTCAGGTTAGGGTTAGGGTAAGGGTAAGGGTTCGGATTATGGTTAAGGTAAGGTTAAGGGTTAGGGTTAGGGTAAGGGTAATGGTTAGGGTCTGGAATAGTGTTAGGGTAAGGGTTATGGTAAGGGTTAGGGTTACGGTTAGGTTTAGGGTTAGGGTTAGTGTAAGGGTAAATGTTAGGGTTCGGGTTAGGGTTAGGGTAAGGTTTAGGGTTAGGGTTAGGGTAAGGGTAAGGATTAGGGTTAGGGTTAGGTTTAAGTTTAGGGTTAGGGTTAGGTTTAGGGTTAGGGTTAGGGTTAGGGTTAGGCTTAGCATAAGGATAAGGGTTAGGGTAAGGGTTAGGTTTAGGGTTAATGTTAGGGTAAGGATTAGGGTTAGTGTTAAGTAAGGGTAAGGATGAGGGTTAGGGTTAGGGTTAGGGTAAGTTATAGGCTTAGGGTTAGGTTTAGGATTAGGGTTAGAGTTAGGGTTAGGGTTAGGGTGAGGGTAAAGGTTAGGGTTTGGGTTAGGGTTAGGGTTAGGCTAAGGGATAGGGTTAGGGTTAGTGTTAGGGTAAGGGTAAGTGTTAGTGTTAGGGTTAGGGTTAGGGTTAGGTAAGGATTAGGGTTAAGTTTAGGGTTAGTTTTAGGGTTAGGGTTAGGGTTAGGGTAAGTGTTAGGGTTAGGGTTAGGGTTAGGGTTAGGATAAGGGTAAGGGTTAGGGTTAGGGTTAGGGTTAGGGGTTAGGGTTAGGGTAAGGGTTAGGTGTAGGGTTAGGGTTAGGGTTAAGTTTAGGGTTAGGATAAGGGTAACGGTTATGGTTAGGGTTACGGTTATGGGTTAGGGTTAGGGTTAGGTTTAGGGTTAGGGTTAGGGTAAGGGTAAGTGTGAGGTTTAGGGTTAGGGTTAAGGTAAGGGTAAGGGTTAGGGTTAGGGTTAGGGTTATGGTTTAGGTGAGGCTTAGGGTTAGGATTAGGTTTAATGTTGGGGTTAAGGTGAGGGTTAGGGTTAAGGTAAGGGTTATGGTTAGGGTTAGGGTTAGGGTAACAGTAAGTGTTAGGGTTAGGGTTAGGGTTAGGGTTAGGTTTAGGATATTGGTAAGCGTTAGGGTTAGGGTTAGGGTTAGTGTTAGGGGTTAGGGTTAGGGTAAGATTAAGGGTAAGGTTTAGGGTTAGGGTTAGGGTAAGGGTAAGGGTTAGGGTTAGGGTTAGGGTTAGGTTTAGGGTTAGGGTTAGGGTTAGTGTTAGGGTTAGGGTTAGGGAAAGGGTTAAGTGTTAGGGTTAGGGTTAGGCTTAGGGTTACGGTAAGTGTTAGGGTTAGGGTTATGGTTAGGGTAAGTGTAAGGTTTGGGATAAGCGTAACGGTTAGGGTTAGGGTAAGGGTTATGGTGAGGGTTTAGGGTTAGGGTTAGGGTTATGGTTGGGGTTAGGGGTAGGGTAAGGGTAAGGGTTCTGGTTAGCGTTAGGTTTAGGGTTAATGTTATGGTAAGAGTTAGGGTTAGGGAAAGTGTTAGGGTTAGCGTTACTGTTAAGGTTAGGGTAAGGGAAAGGGTTAGGTTAAGGTTGGGTTAGGCTTAGGTTTAGGGTTAGGGTTAGGGTTAGGGTAAGGTTAAGGGATAGGGTTAGGGTTAGGGTTAGGATTAGGGTTAGGGTTAGGGTGAGGGTTAGGTTTAGGGTTAGGGTTATGGTTAGATTTAGGGTTAGGTTAGGGTTAAATTTAGGGTTAGGGTTAGGGTTATGGTTAGGGTCAGGGTTAGGTTTAGGGTAAGGGTTAGGGTTAGGGTTAGGGTTAGGTTTAGGGTTAGGGTTAGGGTAAGGGTAAGGGGTAGGTTTAGGTTTACGGTTGGGGTTAAGGTTAGGTTTAGGGTTAGGGGTTAGGGTTAGGGTTAGCGTTAGGGTTAGGTTTAGGCTAGGGTTATGGCAAGGCGAAGGGTTGGGTTAGGGTTAGCGTTAGGGTTAGGGTTTAGGTTTAGGGTTATGTTTAGGGTTAGGGTTAGGGTTAGGGCAAGTCTAAGGGTTGTATTAGGGTTAAGGTTAAGGTTAGGGGTTAGGTTTAGGGTTAGGGTTAGGGTTAGGGAAAGGGTAAAGTTTAGGGTAAGGTTTAGGGTTAGGGTTAGTGTTAGGGTTATGGTAAGTATTAGGGTTAGGGCTAGGGCAAGGGTAAGGGTGTGGGTTAGGGTTAGGGTTAGAGTTAGGGTTAATTTTAAGTTTAGGGTTAGGTTAAGGGTAATGGTTAGAGTTAGGGTTAGGATTAATGTTAAGGTTAGTGTTAGAGTAAGGATTAGGGTTAGGGAATGGGTAAGGATTAGGGTAAGGTTTACGGTTAGGCTTAGGGTTAGGGTTAGGGTTCGGGTTAGGGTTAGGGTTAGGGATAGGGTAAGGGTTAGGGTTAGGGTTACGGTTAGGGTAAGGGTAAGTGTTAGGGTTAGGGTTAGGGTTAGGTAATGGTTAGGGTTACGTTTAGGGTTAGGGTTAGGGTTAGGGTACTTGTTATGGTATGTGTTAGGGTTAGGGTTAGGATATGGGTAAGGGTTAGGGTTAGGGTTAGGTTTAGGGTTAGGGTTAGGGTAAGGGTAAGGGTTAGGGTTGGGGTTAGGGTTAGGTTTAGGGTTAGGGTGAGGGTAAGGGTAAGGGTTAGGGTTAGGGTTAGGGTTACGGTTAGCGTTAGGGTAAAGGTAAGTGTTATTGTTAGGTTTAGGGTTAGGGGTTAGGGTTAGCGTTAGGGTTAGAGTAAGGGTTAGGGTTGGGGTTAGGGTTAGGGTAAGGTTAAGAGTTAGGGTTAGGGATAGGCTTAGGGTTAGGGTAAGGATAAGGGTTTGGGTTAGGGTTAGGGTTAGGTTTAAGTTTACGGTCAGGGTTAGGTTTAGGATAAGGGTTAGTGTTAGGGTTAGGGTTAGGTTTAGGGTTAGGGTAAGGTTTAGGGTTGTGGTTATTGTTAGGGTAAGGGTAAGTGTTAGGGTTAGGTTCAGGGTTAGGGTTAAGGTAAGGGTAAAGTTTAGGGTTAGGGATAGGGTTAGGGTTAGGGGTACGGGTTAGGGTTAGGGTTAGGGTTGAGGTAAAGGTAAGTTTTAGGGTTAGGGTTAGGGTTATGGTTAGGTTTAGGGTAAGGGATACGGTTAGTTTTAGCGTAAGGGTGAGGTTTATGGTTAGGGTTAGGGTTTGGGTTAATGAAGGGTAAGGATTAGGGTTAGGGTTAGGGTTAGGTTTAGGTTTAGGGTTAGGGTTAGTTTAAGGGTAAGGGTTTGGGTTATGGTTAGGGTTAGGTTTAGGGTTAGGGTTAGGGTTAGGATTAGGGTCAGGTTAAGGGTTAGTGTTAAGGTTAGGGTTAATGTTAGGGTTAGGGTTAGGGTAAGGGTTAGGTTTAGGGTAAGGGTTAGGGTTAGGGTTAGGGTTAGTGTTAGGTTTAGGGTGAGGGTTAGGGTAAGGGTAAGGGTTAGGGTTAGTGTAAGGGTTAGGGTTAGGGTTAGGTTTAGGGTTAGGAATTGGGTAAGATTAAGTGTTAGGGTTAGGTTTAGGGTTAGGTTTAGGGTTAGGGTTAGGGTAAGGGTAAGGGTTTTGGTAAGGGTTAGGAATAGGTTTAAGTGTAGGGTTAGGGTTAGGGTTAGGATAAGGGTAAGGGTTAGGGTTAGGGTTAGGTTTATGTTAAGGGTTAGGGTTAGTATTAGGGTTAGGTTTAGGGTAAGGAATAGGGTTAGGGTTAGGGTTAGGGTGAGGGTTAGCATTAAGGTTTGGCTTAGGGTTAGGGTAAGGATAAGGGATAGGGATAGGGTTTTGGTTAGGGTTCGGGTTCAGGTTAGGGTTAGGGTAAGGGTATGGGTTAGGGTTATGGTTAGGGTAAGGGTAAGGGTTAGGGTTAGGGTAAGGGTAAGGGTTAGGGTCTGGAATAGTGTTAGGGTAAGGGTTATGGTAAGGGTTAGGGTTACGGTTAGGTTTAGGGTTAGGGTTAGTGTAAGGGTAAAGGTTAGGGTTAGGGTTAGGGTTAGGGTTAGGTTTAGGGTTAGGGTTAGGGTAAGGGTTAGGGTTAGGCTTAGCATAAGGAAAAGGGTTAGGGTAAGGGTTAGGTTTAGGGTTAGGGTTAGGGTAAGGATTAGGGTTAGTGTTAAGTAAGGGTAAGGATGAGGGTTAGGGTTAGGGTTAGGGTAAGTGATAGGCTTAGCGTTAGGGTTAGGATTAGGGTTAGAGTTAGGGTTAGGGGTAGGGTAAGGGTAAGGGTTAGGGTTAGGGTTAGGGTTAGGCTTAGCATAAGGATAAGGGTTAGGGTAAGGGTTAGGTTTAGGGTTAGGGTTAGGGTAAGGATTAGGGTTAGTGTTAAGTAGGGGTAAGGATGAGGGTTAGGGTTAGGGTTAGGGTAAGTGATAGGCTTAGGGTTAGGGTTAGGATTAGGGTTAGAGTTAGGGTTAGGGTTAGGGTAAGGGTAAGGGTTAGGGTTTGGGTTAGGGTTAGGGTTAGGCTAAGGGATAGGGTTAGGGTTAGTGTTAGGGTAAGGGTCAGTGTTAGTGTTAGGGTTAGGGTTAGGGTTAGGTAAGGGTTAGGGTTAGTTTTAGGGTTAGGGTTAGGGTTAGGGTAAGTGTTAGGGTTAGGGTTAGGGTTAGGGTTAGGATAAGGGTAAGGGTTAGGGTTAGGGTTAGGTTTAGGGTTAGGGGTTAGGGTTAGGGTTAGGTGTAGGGTTAGGGTTAGGGTTAGGGTAAAGTTTAGGGTTAGGATAAGGGTAACGGTTATGGTTAGGGTTACGGTTATGGGTTAGGGTTAGGGTTAGGTTTAGGGTTAGGGTTAGGGTAAGGGTAAGGGTTAGGGTTGGGGTTAGGGTTAGGTTTAGGGTTAGGGTGAGGGTAAGGGTAAGGGTTAGGGTTAGGTTTAGGGTTACGGTTAGCGTTAGGGTAAAGGTAAGTGTTATTGTTAGGTTTAGGGTTAGGGGTTAGGGTTAGCGTTAGGGTTAGAGTAAGGGTTAGGGTTGGGGTTAGGGTTAGGGTAAGGTTAAGAGTTAGGGTTAGGGATAGGCTTAGGGTTATGGTAAGGATAAGGGTTTGGGTTAGGGTTAGGGTTAGGTTTAAGTTTACGGTCAGGGTTAGGTTTAGGATAAGTGTTAGTGTTAGGGTTAGGGTTAGGTTTAGGGTTAGGGTAAGGTTTAGGGTTGTGGTTAGGGTTAGGGTAAGGGTAAGTGTTAGGGTTAGGTTCAGGGTTAGGGTTAAGGTAAGGGTAAAGTTTAGGGTTAGGGATAGGGTTAGGGTTAGGGTTAGGGGTACGGGTTAGGGTTAGGGTTAGGGTTGAGGTAAAGGTAAGTTTTAGGGTTAGGGTTAGGGTTATGGTTAGGTTTAGGGTAAGGGTTATGGTTAGTTTTAGCGTAAGGGTGAGGTTTATGGTTAGGGTTAGGGTTTGGGTTAATGAAGGGTAAGGATTAGGGTTAGGGTTAGGGTTAGGTTTAGGTTTAGGGTTAGGGTTAGTTTAAGAGTAAGGGTTTGGGTTATGGTTAGGGTTAGGTTTAGGGTTAGGGTTAGGGTTAGGATTAGGGTCAGGTTAAGGGTTAGTGTTAAGGTTAGGGTTAATGTTAGGGTTAGGGTTAGGGTAAGGGTTAGGTTTAGGGTAAGGGTTAGGGTTAGGGTTAGGGTTAGTGTTAGGTTTAGGGTGAGGGTTAGGGTAAGGGTAAGGGTTAGGGTTAGTGTAAGGGTTAGGGTTAGGGTTAGGTTTAGGGTTAGGAATTGGGTAAGATTAAGTGTTAGGGTTAGGTTTAGGGTTAGGTTTAGGGTTAGGGTTAGGGTAAGGGTAAGGGTTTTGGTAAGGGTTAGGAATAGGTTTAAGTGTAGGGTTAGGGTTAGGGTTAGGATAAGGGTAAGGGTTAGGGTTAGGGTTAGGTTTATGTTAAGGGTTAGGGTTAGTATTAGGGTTAGGTTTAGGGTAAGGAATAGGGTTAGGGTTAGGGTTAGGGTGAGGGTTAGCATTAAGGTTTGGCTTAGGGTTAGGGTAAGGATAAGGGATAGGGATAGGGTTTTGGTTAGGGTTCGGGTTCAGGTTAGGGTTAGGGTAAGGGTAAGGGTTAGGGTTATGGTTAGGGTAAGGGTAAGGGTTAGGGTTAGGGTAAGGGTAAGGGTTAGGGTCTGGAATAGTGTTAGGGTAAGGGTTATGGTAAGGGTTAGGGTTACGGTTAGGTTTAGGGTTAGGGTTAGTGTAAGGGTAAAGGTTAGGGTTAGGGTTAGGGTTAGGGTTAGGTTTAGGGTTAGGGTTAGGGTAAGGGTTAGGGTTAGGCTTAGCATAAGGAAAAGGGTTAGGGTAAGGGTTAGGTTTAGGGTTAGGGTTAGGGTAAGGATTAGGTTTAGTGTTAAGTAAGGGTAAGGATGAGGGTTAGGGTTAGGGTTAGGGTAAGTGATAGGCTTAGCGTTAGGGTTAGGATTAGGGTTAGAGTTAGGGTTAGGGGTAGGGTAAGGTAAGGGTTAGGGTTAGGGTTAGGGTTAGGCTTAGCATAAGGATAAGGGTTAGGGTAAGGGTTAGGTTTAGGGTTAGGGTTAGGGTAAGGATTAGGGTTAGTGTTAAGTAGGGGTAAGGATTAGGGTTAGAGTTAGGGTTAGGGTTAGGGTAAGGGTAAGGGTTAGGGTTTGGGTTAGGGTTAGGGTTAGGGTAAGGTTAAGAGTTAGGGTTAGGGATAGACTTAGGGTTAGGGTAAGGATAAGGGTTTGGGTTAGGGTTAGGGTTAGGTTTAAGTTTACGGTCAGGGTTAGGTTTAGGATAAGGGTTAGTGTTAGGGTTAGGGTTAGGTTTAGGGTTAGGGTTAAGGTAAGGGTAAGGGTTAGGGTTTGGGTTAGGGTTATGGTTACGCTAAGGGATAGGGTTCGGGTTAGTGTTAGGATTAGGGTTAGGGTTAGGGTTAGGGTAAGGTTTAGGGTTGCGGTTAGGGTTAGGGTAAGGGTAAGTGTTAGGGTTAGGTTCAGGGTTAGGGTTAAGGTAAGGGTAAAGTTTAGGGTTAGGGATAGGGTTAGGATTAGGGGTACGGGTTAGGGTTAGGGTTAGGGTTAAGGTAAAGGTAAGTTTTAGGGTTAGGGTTAGGGTTCTGGTTAGGTTTAGGGTAAGGGTTACGGTTAGTTTTAGCGTAAGGGTGAGGTTTATGGTTAGGGTTAGGGTTTGGGTTAATGAAGGGTAAGGATTAGGGTTAGGGTTAGGGTTAGGTTTAGGTTTAGGGTTAGGGTTAGTTTAAGGGTAAAGGTTTGGGTTATGGTTAGGGTTAGATTTAGGGTTAGGGTTAGGGTTAGGATTAGGGTCAGGTTAAGGGTTAGTGTTAAGGTTAGGGTTAATGTTAGGGTTAGAGTTAGGGTAAGGGTTAGGTTTAGGGTAAGGGTTAGGGTTAGGGTTAGGGTTAGTGTTAGGTTTAGGGTGAGGGTTAGGGTAAGGGTAAGCGTTAGGGTTAGTGTAAGGGTTAGGGTTAGGGTTAGGTTTAGGGTTAGGAATTGGGTAAGATTAAGTGTTAGGGTTAGGTTTAGGGTTAGGTTTAGGGTTAGGGTTAGGGTAAGGGTAAGGGTTTTGGTAAGGGTTAGGAATAGGTTTAAGTGTAGGGTTAGGGTTAGGGTTAGGGTTAGGATAAGGGTAAGGGTTAGGGTTAGGGTTAGGTTTATGTTAAGGGTTAGGGTTAGTATTAGGGTTAGGTTTAGGGTAAGGAATAGGGTTAGGGTTAGGGTTAGGGTGAGGGTTAGCATTAAGGTTTGGCTTAGGGTTAGGGTAAGGATAAGGGATAGGGATAGGGTTTTGGTTAGGGTTCGGGTTCAGGTTAGGGTTAGGGTAAGGGTAAGGGTTAGGGTTATGGTTAGGGTAAGGGTAAGGGTTAGGGTTAGGGTAAGGGTAAGGGTTAGGGTCTGGAATAGTGTTAGGGTAAGGGTTATGGTAAGGGTTAGGGTTACGGTTAGGTTTAGGGTTAGGGTTAGTGTAAGGGTAAAGGTTAGGATTAGGGTTAGGGTTAGGGTTAGGTTTAGGGTTAGGGTTAGGGTAAGGGTTAGGGTTAGGCTTAGCATAAGGAAAAGGGTTAGGGTAAGGGTTAGGTTTAGGGTTAGGGTTAGGGTAAGGATTAGGGTTAGTGTTAAGTAAGGGTAAGGATGAGGGTTAGGGTTAGGGTTAGGGTAAGTGATAGGCTTAGCGTTAGGGTTAGGATTAGGGTTAGAGTTAGGGTTAGGGGTAGGGTAAGGGTAAGGGTTAGGGTTAGGGTTAGGCTTAGGCTTAGCATAAGGATAAGGGTTAGGGTAAGGGTTAGGTTTAGGGTTAGGGTTAGGGTAAGGATTAGGGTTAGTGTTAAGTAGGGGTAAGGATGAGGGTTAGGGTTAGGGTTAGGGTAAGTGATAGGCTTAGGGTTAGGTTTAGGATTAGGGTTAGAGTTAGGGTTAGGGTTAGGGTAAGGGTAAGGGTTAGGGTTTGGGTTAGGGTTAGGGTTAGGCTAAGGGATAGGGTTAGGGTTAGTGTTAGGGTAAGGGTCAGTGTTAGTGTTAGGGTTAGGGTTAGGGTTAGGTAAGGGTTAGGGTTAGTTTTAGGGTTAGGGTTAGGGTTAGGGTAAGTGTTAGGGTTAGGGTTAGGGTTAGGGTTAGGATAAGGGTAAGGGTTAGGGTTAGGGTTAGGGTTAGGGGTTAGGGTTACGGTTAGGTGTAGGGTTAGGGTTAGGGTTAGGGTAAAGTTTAGGGTTAGGATAAGGGTAACGGTTATGGTTAGGGTTACGGTTATGGGTTATGGTTAGGGTTAGGTTTAGGGTTAGGGTTAGGGTAAGGGTAAGTGTGATGTTTAGGGTTAGGGTTAAGGTAAGGGTAAGGGTTAGGGTTAGGGTTAGGGTTATGGTTTAGGTGAGGCTTAGGGTTAGGATTAGGTTTAATGTTGGGGTTAAGGTGAGGGTTAGGGTTAATGTAAGGGTTATGGTTAGGGTTAGGGTTAGGGTTACAGTAAGTGTTAGGGTTAGTGTTAGGGTTAGGGTTAGGTTTAGGATAAGGGTAAGCGTTAGGGTTAGGGTTAGGGTTAGTGTTAGGGGTTAGGGTTAGAGTAAGATTAAGGGTAAGGTTTAGGGTTAGGGTTAGGGTAAGGGTAAGGGTTAGGGTTAGGGTTAGGGTTAGTTTTAGGGTTAGGGTTAGGTTTAGTGTTAGGGTTAGGGTTAGGGAAAGGGTTAAGTGTTAGGGTTAGGGTTAGGGTTAGGGTTACGGTAAGTGTTAGGGTTAGGGTTATGGTTAGGGTAAGTGTAAGGTTTGGGATAAGCGTAACGGTTAGGGTTAGGGTAAGGGTTATGGTGAGGGTTTAGGGTTAGGGTTAGGGTTATGGTTGGGGTTAGGGGTAGGGTAAGGGTAAGGGTTCTGGTTAGCTTTAGGTTTAGGGTTAATGTTATGGTAAGAGTTAGGGTTAGGGAAAGTGTTAGGGTTAGCGTTACTGTTAAGGCTAGGGTAAGGGAAAGGGTTAGGTTAAGGTTGGGTTAGGCTTAGGTTTAGGGTTAGGGTTAGGGTTAGGGTAAGGTTAAGGGATAGGGTTAGGGTTAGGGTTAGGATTAGGGTTAGGGTTAGGGTGAGGGTTAGGTTTAGGGTTAGGGTTATGGTTAGATTTAGGGTTAGGTTAGGGTTAAATTTAGGGTTAGGGTTAGGGTTATGGTTAGGGTCAGGGTTAGGTTTAGGGTAAGGGTTAGGGTTAGGGTTAGGTTTAGGGTTAGGGTTAGGGTAAGGGTAAGGGGTAGGTTTAGGTTTACGGTTGGGGTTAAGGTTAGGTTTAGGGTTAGGGGTTAGGGTTAGGGTTAGCGTTAGGGTTAGGTTTAGGCTAGGGTTATGGCAAGCGAAGGGTTGGGTTAGGGTTAGCGTTAGGGTTAGGGTTTAGGTTTAGGGTTATGTTTAGGGTTAGGGTTAGGGCAAGTCTAAGGGTTGTATTAGGGTTAAGGTTAAGGTTAGGGGTTATGTTTAGTGTTAGGGTTAGGGTTAGGGAAAGGGTAAAGTTTAGGGTAAGGTTTAGGGTTAGGGTTAGTGTTAGGGTTATGGTAAGTATTAGGGTTAGGACTAGGGCAAGGGTAAGGGTGTGGGTTAGGGTTAGGGTTAGAGTTAGGGTTAATTTTAAGTTTAGGGTTAGGTTAAGGGTAATGGTTAGGGTTAGGGTTAGGATTAATGTTAAGGTTAGTGTTAGAGTAAGGATTAGGGTTAGGGAATGGGTAAGGATTAGGGTAAGGTTTACGGTTAGGCTTAGGGTTAGGGTTAGGGTTCGGGGTTAGGGTTAGGGTTAGGGATAGGGTAAGGGTTAGGGTTAGGGTTACGGTTAGGGTAAGGGTAAGTGTTAGGGTTAGGGTTAGGGTTAGGTAATGGTTAGGGTTACGTTTAGGGTTAGGGTTAGGGTTAGGGTACTTGTTATGGTATGTGTTAGGGTTAGGGTTAGGATATGGGTAAGGGTTAGGGTTAGGTTTAGGTTTAGGGTTAGGGTTAGGGTAAGGGAAAGGGTTAGGGTTGGGGTTAGGGTTAGGTTTAGGGTTAGGGTGAGGGTAAGGGTAAGGGTTAGGGTTAGGGTTAGGGTTACGGTTAGCGTTAGGGTAAAGGTAAGTGTTATTGTTCGGTTTAGGGTTAGGGGTTAGGGTTAGCGTTAGTGTTAGAGTAAGGATTAGGGTTATGGAATGGGTAAGGATTAGGGTAAGGTTTACGGTTAGGCTTAGGGTTAGGGTTAGGGTTCGGGGTTAGGGTTAGGGTTAGGGATAGGGTAAGGGTTAGGGTTAGGGTTACGGTTAGGGTAAGGGTAAGTGTTAGGGTTAGGGTTAGGGTTAGGTAAGGGTTAGGGTTACGTTTAGGGTTAGGGTTAGGGTTAGGGTACTTGTTATGGTATGTGTTAGGGTTAGGGTTAGGATATGGGTAAGGGTTAGGGTTAGGTTTAGGTTTAGGGTTAGGGTTAGGGTAAGGGTAAGGGTTAGGGTTGGGGTTAGGGTTAGGTTTAGGGTTAGGGTGAGGGTAAGGGTAAGGGTTAGGGTTAGGGTTAGGGTTACGGTTAGCGTTAGGGTAAAGGTAAGTGTTATTGTTCGGTTTAGGGTTAGGGGTTAGGGTTAGCGTTAGGGTTAGAGTAAGGGTTAGGGTTGTGGTTAGGGTTAGGATAAGGTTAAGAGTTAGGGTTAGGGATAGGCTTAGGGTTAGGGTAAGGATAAGGGTTTGGGTTAGGGTTAGGGTTAGGTTTAAGTTTACGGTCAGGGTTAGGTTTAGGAAAAGGGTTAGTGTTAGGGTTAGGGTTAGGTTTAGGGTTAGGGTTAGGGTAAGGGTAAGGGTTAGGGTTTGGGTTAGGGTTATGGTTACGCTAAGGGATAGGGTTCGGGTTAGTGTTAGGATTAGGGTTAGGGTTAGGGTTAGGGTAAGGTTTAGGATTGTGGTTAGGTTTAGGGTAAGGGTAAGTGTTAGGGTTAGGTTCAGGGTTAGGTTTAGGGTAAGGGTTACGGTTAGGTTTAGGGTTAATGTTAAGGTTAGGGTTAGGGTTAGGGTTAATGAAAGGGTAAGGGTTAGGGTAAGGGTTAGGTTTAGGGTAAGTGTAGGTTTAGGGTTAGGGTAAGCGATAGGGTTAGAGTTAGGTTTAGGGTAAGGGTTAGGGTTAGGATTAGGTTTAGGGTTACGGGTTAGGGTTAGAGTTAGGGTTAGGGTAAGGGTTAGGGTTAGGTTTAGGTTTAGGGTTACGGGTTAGGGTTAGGGTTAGGTTTAGGTTTAGGGTTAGGGTTAGGATTAGGGTTAGAGTTAGGGTTAGGGTAAGGGTTAGGGTTAGGATTAGTTTTAGGGTTACGGGATAGGGTTCGGGTTAGGTTTAGGGTTAGGGTTTGGGTAAGGGTAAGGATTAGGGTTAGGTTTAGGGTTAGGTTTGGGGTTAGGGTCAGGGTAAGGGTAAGGGTTAGGGTTAGGGTTAGGGATAGGGTTAAAGTTATGGTTAGGGTTAGGGTTAGGATAAGGGTAAGGTTTAGAGTTAGGAATAGGGTAAGGGTAAGGTTTAGGATTACGGTTAGGGTTACGGTTGGGGTAAGGATAAGGTTTAGGGATAGGGTTAGGGTGGCGTTAATGTAAGGGTAAGGGTTAGGGTTAATGTTACGGTTTGGGTTGGAGTAAGGGTAAGGGTTAGATAAAGGGTAACGGTTAGGGTTAGGGTAAGGGTAAGGGTT
The DNA here is from genome assembly GCA_024803745.1 of Megascapheus bottae. NCBI lineage: Eukaryota > Metazoa > Chordata > Mammalia > Rodentia > Geomyidae > Megascapheus > Megascapheus bottae. The sequence continues at coordinate 58,341 of JANJXV010001162.1, read as the reverse complement.
AGGTTAAGGGTAACGGTCAGGGTTAATGTTAGGTTAGGGTTAGGGGTTAGGGTTAGGGTTAGGGTAAGGTAAGGGTTAGGGTTAGGTTTAGGGTTAATGTTAAGGTTAGGATTAGGGGTAGGATTAGGGTTAGAGTTAGGGTTAGTGTAAGGGTTAGGGTTAGGATTAGGTTTAGGTTTAGGAATTAGGGTTAGGGTTTGGCTTAGGGTTAGGGTTGGGTTAAGGGTAAGGATTAGGGTTAGGATTAGGGTTAGGTTTAGGTTTAGGGTTAGTGTAAGTGTAAGGGTTAGGGTTAGGGTTAGGAATAGGGTTAAGGTTAGGGTTAGGGTTACGGTTAGGGTTAGGATAAGGGTAAGGTTTAGGGTTAGGGTTAGGGTAAGGTTAAGGTTTAAAATTAGGGTTAGGGTTAGGGTTAGGGTAAGGATAAGGGTTAGGGATACGGTTAGGGTGGCGTTAGGGTAAGGGTAACGGATAGGGTTAATGTTACTTTTAGGGTTAGGGTAAGCGTAAGGGTTAGATTAATGGTATCGGTTAGGGTTAGGGTAAGGGTAAGGGTTAGGATAAGGGTAACAGTTAGTGTTAATGTTAGGGTTAGGGTTAGGTGTTAGGGTTAGGGTTAGGGTAATGGTAAGGGTTAGGGTTAGGGTTAGGGTTAGGTTCAAGGTTAGGGTTAGGGTTAGGGAAAGAGTAACGGTTAGGGTAAGGTTTAGGTTTAGGGTTAGGGTTAGGGTTAGGATTAGGGTAAGGGATAGGGTTAGGGTTAGGGTTAGGATTAGGGTTAAAATTAGAGTTAGGGTAAGGGTAAGGGTTAGGGTTAGGATTAGGTTTAGGGTTAGGGTTTGGGTAAGGTTAAGGGTTAGGGTTAGGTTTAGAGTTAGGTTTAAGATTAGGGTAAGGGTAAGGGTAAGGGTTTTGGTTAGGGTTAAGGATAGGTTTAAGGTTAGGGTTAGGGTTAGGGTTAGGATTAGGATAAGGTAAGGGTTAGGGTTAGGGTAGGGGTTATGATAAGGGTTAGGGTTAGGGTTAGGGTTAGGGTTAGGGTAAGGGTAAGGTTTAAGGTTAAGCTTAGGGTTAGGATTAGGTTTAGTGTTTGTTAGGGTTAGGGTTAGGGTTAGGTTTAGGGTTATGTGTTAGGGTTAGGGTTAGGGTTAGGCTTAGCATAAGGATAAGGGTTAGGGTAAGGGTTAGTTTTAGGTTTAGGGTTAGGGTAAGGATTAGGGTTAGTGTTAGGGTAAGTGTAAGGATGAGGGTTAGGGTTAGGGTTAGGGTAAGTGTAATGATTAGGGTTAGGGTTAGGGTTAAGGTTAGGGTTAGGGTTAGGTTTAGGGTTAAGGTTAGGGTAAGGGTAAGGGTTAGGGTTAGGGTTACCGTTAGGTTTAGGGTAAGGGTAAGAGTTAGTGTTAGGGTTAGGGTTAGGGGTTAGTGTTAGGGTTAGGGTTAGGGAAGGGTTAGGGTTAGGGTTAGGGTTAGGGTTAAGCTTAGCATAAGGATAAGGGTAAGGGTAAGGGTTAGGTTTAGGGTTAGGGTTAGGGTAAGGATTAGGGTTAGTGTTAAGTAAGGGTAAGGATGAGGGTTAGGGTTAGGATTAGTTTAACTGATAGGCTTAGGGTTAGGGTTAGGATTAGGGTTAGAGTTAGGGTTAGGGTTAGGTTAAGGGTAAGGGTTAGGGTTTGGGTTAGTGTTAGGGTTAGGCTAAGGGATAGGGTTAGGGTTAGTGTTAGGATTAGGGTTAGGGTAAGGGTTAGGGTAATGGTTAGGGTTAGGGTTAGGGTTAGGGTAAGGGTAAGTGTTAGGGTTAGGTTCAGGGTTAGGGTTAAGGTAATGGTAATGGTAAAGGTTAGGGTTAGGGTTAGGGTTAGGGTTAGGGGTAAGGGTTAGATTTAGGGTTAGGATTAAGGTAAATGTAAGGTTTAGGGTTAGGTTTAGGGTTATTGTTAGGTTTAGAGTAAGGGTTACGGTTAGGTTTAGGGTAAGGGTAAGGTTTAGCGTTAGGGTTAGTGTTAGGGTTAATGTAAGGGTAAGGATTAGGGTTAGGGTTAGGGTTAGGTTTAGGTTTAGGGTTAGGGTTAGGATTAAGGTAAGGGTTAGGGTTAGGGTTAGGGTTAGGTTTAGGGTTAGGGGTTAGGGGTTAGGGTTAGGGTTAGGTTTAGGGTTAGGGTTAGGGTAAGGGTAAGGGTTATGGTTAGGTTTAGGGTTGGTTTAAAGGTTAGGGTTAGGGTTACGGTAAGGGTAAGGGTTAGGGTTAGGATTTGGGTTAGTGTAAGGGTTAGGGTTACTGTTAGGTTTAGGGTGAGGGTTAGGGTAAGGTTAGGGTTAGGTTTAGGGTTAGGGGTTAGGCTTATGGTTAGCGTTAGGGTTAGGTTTAGGGCAAGGGTTTGGACAAGACTAAGGGTTAGGTTAGGGTTAGGCTTAGGGTTAGCGGTTAGGTTTAGGGTTAGTGTTAGTGTTAGGGTTAGTGTTAGGGTTAGGGAAAGGGTAAGAGTTAGGGTAAGGGTTAGGGTTAGGGTTAGTGTTATGGTTAGGGTAAGGATTAGGGTTAGGGCTACGGCAAGGGTAATGGTGAGGGTTAGGTTTAGGGTTAGGGTTAGGGTCAGTTTTAGGTTTAGGGTTAGGTTAAGGGTAACGGTTAGGGTTAGGGTTAGGATTAATATTAAGGTTAGGGTTAGGGTAAGGGTTAGGATTAGGGTTAGGGAAAGGGTAAGTGTTAGGGTAAGTGTTAGGGTTAGGGTTAGGGTTCGGTGTTAGGGTAAGGGTTAGGGATTGGGTAAGGGTTAGGGTTAGGGGTAGGGTTAGGGTAAGGGTAAGCGTTAGTGTTAGGGTTAGGGTTAGGGTTAGGTAAGGGTTAGGGTTACGTTTAGGGTTAGGTTTAGGGTTAGGTAAGGGTTAGGGTTACGTTTAGGGTTAGGTTTACGGTTAGGGTTAGGATAAGTGTAAGTGTTAGGGTTAGCGTAGGGTTAGGGGTTAGGGTTAGGGTTAGTGTTAGGGTTAGGTTTAGGGTTAGGGTTAGGGTAAAGTTTAGGGTTAGGATAAGGGTAACGGTTAGGGTTAGGGTTAGGGTTATGGGTTAGGGTTATGGTTAGGTTTAGGGTTAGGGTTAGGGTAAGGATAAGTGTGAGGTTTAGGTTTAGGGTTAGGGTAAGGATAAGGGTTAGGTTTATGGTTTAGGTGAGGGTTAGGGTTAGGATTAGTTTTAGGGTTGGGGTTAGGGTTAGGGTAAGGGTTAGGGTTAGGGATAGGGTAAGGGATAGGGTTAGGGTTAGGGTTTGGGTAAGGGTAAGCGTTAGTGGTAGGGTTAGGGTTAGGGTTAGGTAAGGGTTAGGGTTACGTTTAGGGTTAGGTTTAGGGTTAGGTAAGGGTTAGGGTTTCGTTTAGGGTTAGGTTTAGGGTTAGGGTTAGGATAAGTGTAAGTGTTAGGGTTAAAGTAGGGTTAGGGGTAAGGGTTAGAGTTAGTGTTAGAGTGAGGTTTAGGGTTAGGGTTAGGGTAAAGTTTAGGGTTAGGATAAGGGTAACGGTTACGGTTAGGGTTAGGGTTATGGGTAAGGGTTATGGTTAGGTTTAGGGTTAGGGTTACGGTAAGGGTAAGTGTGATGTTTAGGTTTAGGGTTAGGGTAAGGATAAGGGTTAGGTTTATGGTTTAGGTGAGGGTTAGGGTTAGGATTAGGTTTAGGGTTGGGGTTAAGGTGAGGGTTAGGGTTAGGGTAAGGGTTAGAGTTAGGTTTAGGGTTAGGGTAAGGGTAAGTGTTAGGGTTACGGTTGGGGTTATGGTTAGGTTTAGGATAAGGGTAAGCGTTAGGGTTAGGGTTAGGTTTAGGGTTAGGGTTAGGGTAAGATTAAGGGTTAGGTTTAGGGTTAGGGTTAGGGTACGGGTAAGGGTTAGCGTTAGGGTTAGGGTTAGGGTTAGGTTTAGGGTTAGTGTTAGGTTTAGTGTTAGGGTCAGTTTAGGGAAAGGGTTAGGGGTTAGGGTTAGTGTTAGGGTTAGGGTTACGGTAAGGGTTAGGTTTAGGGTTAGGGTTAGGTAAGGGTAAGGTTTGGGATAAACATAACGGTTAGTGTTAGGGTTAGGGTTAGGGTTTAGGGTTACAGTTAGGGTTAGGGATAGGGTAAGGGTAAGGGTTCTTTTTCGGTTTAAGGTTAGGGTTAAGGTTAGGGTTAGGGTTAGGGTTAGGGAAAGTGTTAGGGTTAGCGTTACTGTTAGGGTTAGGGTAAGGGAAAGGGTTAGGGTCAGGGTTGGGTTAGGCTTAGGTTTAGGTTTAGGGTAAGGGTTAGGGTAAGGATTAGGGTTCGTGTTAGGGTAAGGGTAAGGATGAGGGTTAGGTTTGGGTTAGGTTAAGGGATAGGGTTAGGGTTAGGGTTAGGATTAGGGTTAGGGTTAGGTTTACGGTTAGGTTCAGGGTTAGGGTTAGGGTTCGGGTTAGGGTTAGGGTTAGGCTAAGGAATAGGGTTAGGGTTAGTGTTAGGATTAGGGTTAGGGTTAGGTTTACGGTTAGGTTCAGGGTTAGGGTTAAGGTAAGGGTAAAGCTTAGGGTTAGGGTTAGGGTTAGGGGTAGGGTTAGGGGTAAGGGTTAGGGTTAGGGTTAAGGTAAAGGTAAGGTTTAGGGTTAGGGTTAGGGTTATGTTTAGGATAAGGTTTACGATTAGGTTTAGGGTAAGGCTAAGGTTTAGGGTTAGGGTTATGGTTAGGGTTAATGTAAGGGTAAGGAGTAGGGTTAGGGTTAGGTTTAGGTTTAGGTTTAGGGTTAGGTTAAGGGTAAGGATTTGGGTTATGGTTAGGGTTAGGGTTAGGGTTAGGGTTAGGATTAGGGTAAGTGTAAGGGTTAGGGTTAAGGTTAGGGTTAGGGTTAGGGTTATGGTTAGGGTAAGGGTTAGGTTTAGGGTAAGGGTTAGGGTTAGGGTTAGGGTTAGGGTAATGGTAAGGGGTAGGTTTAGGTTTACGGTTGGGGTTAAGGTTAGGTTTAGTGTTAGGGGTTAGTGTTAGGGTTAGCGTTAGGGTTAGGCTTAGGCTAGGGTTATGACAAGGCGAAGGGTTTGGTTAGGGTTAGGGTTAGGGTTAGGGTTTAGGTTTAGGGTTATGTTTAGGGTTAGGGTTAGGGTTAGGGCAAGTCTAAGGGTTGGATTAGGGTTAAGGTTAAGGTTAGGGGTTAGGTTTGGGTTAGGGTTAGGGTTAGGGAAAGGGTAAAGTTTAGGGTAAGGTTTAGGGTTAGGGTTAGTGTTAGGGTTATGGTAAGTATTAGGGTTAGGACTAGGGCAAGGGTAAGGGTGTGGGTTAGGGTTAGGGTTAGAGGTAGGGTTAATTTTAAGTTTAGGGTTAGGTTAAGGGTAATGGTTATGGTTAGGGTTAGGATTAATGTTAAGGTTAGTGTTAGAGTAAGGGTTAGGGTTAGGGAATCGGTAAGGGTTAGGGTAAGGTTTACGGTTAGGCTTAGGGTTAGGGTTAGGGTTCGGGGTTAGGGTTAGGGTTAGGGATAGGGTAAGGGTTAGGGTTAGGGTTAGGGTTAGGGTAAGGGTAAGTTTTAGGGTTAGGGTTAGGTTTAGGTAAGGGTTAGTGTTACGTTCAGGGTTAGGGTAAGGGTTAGGGTACTTGTTATGGTATGTGTTAGGGTTAGGGTTAGGATATGGGTCAGGGTTAGGGTTAGGGTTAGGTTTAGGGTTAGGGTTAGGGTAAGGGTAAGGGTAAGGGTTAGGGTTGGGGTTAGGGTTAGGTTTAGGGTTAGGGTGAGGGTAAGGGTAAGGGTTAGGGTTAGGGTTAGGGTTACGGTTAGCGTTAGGGTAAAGGTAAGTGTTAGTGTTAGGTTTAGGGTTAGGGGTTAGGGTTAGCGTTAGGGTTAGAGTAAGGGTTAGGGTTGGGGTTAGGGTTAGGGTAAGGTTAAGAGTTAGGGTTAGGGATAGGCTTAGGGTTAGGGTAAGGATAAGGGTTTGGGTTAGGGTTAGGGTTAGGTTTAAGTTTACGGTCAGGGTTAGGTTTAGGATAAGGGTTAGTGTTAGGGTTAGGGTTAGGTTTAGGGTTAGGGTTAGGGTAAGGGTAAGGGTTAGGGTTTGGGTTAGGGTTATGGTTAGGCTAATGGATAGGGTTCGGGTTAGTGTTAGGATTAGGGTTAGGATTAGGGTTAGGGTAAGGTTTAGGGTTGTGGTTAGGGTTAGGGTAAGGGTAAGTGTTAGGGATCGGTTCAGGGTTAGGGTTAAGGTAAGGGTAAAGTTTAGGGTTAGGGTTAGGGTAAGGGTTAGGGGTAAGGGTTAGGGTTATGGTTAGGGTTAAGGTAAAGGTAAGTTTTAGGTTTAGGGTTAGGGTTATGGTTAGGTTTAGGGTAAGGGTTACGGTTAGGTTTACCGTAAGGGTGAGGTTTATGGTTAGGGTTAGGGTTTGGGTTAATGTAAGGGTAAGGATTAGGGTTAGGGTTAGGGTTAGGTTTAGGTTTAGGGTTTGGGTTAGGTTAAGGGTAAGGGTTTGGGTTATGGTTAGGGTTAGGTTTAGGGTTAGGATTAGGGTTAGGATTAGGATCAGGTTAAGGGTTAGTGTTAAGGTTAGGTTAATGTTAGGGTTAGGGTTAGGGTAAGGGTTAGGTTTAGGGTAAGGGTTAGGGTTAGGGTTAGGGTTAGTGTTAGGTTTAGGGTGAGGGTTAGGGTAAGGGTAAGGGTTAGGGTTAGGTTTAGGGTTGGGGTTAAGTTTAGGGTTAGGGTTAGGGTAAGGGTAAGGGTTAGGTTTAGGGTTAGGGTTAGGGTAAGGGTTAGGGTTAGGGTTAGGTTTAGGGTTAGGAATTGGGTAAGATTAAGTGTTAGGGTTAGGTTTAGGGTTAGGTTTAGGGTTAGGGTTAGGGTAAGGGTAAGGGTTTTGGTAAGGGTTAGGAATAGGTTTAAGTGTAGGGTTAGGGTTAGGGTTAGGGTTAGGATAAGGGTAAGGTTAGGGTTAGGGTTAGGTTTACGTTAAGGGTTAGGGTTAGTATTATGGTTAGGTTTAGGGTAAGGAATAGGGTTAGTGTTAGGGTTAGGGTTAGGGTTAGGTAAGGGTTAGCGTTACGTTTAGGGTTAGGTTTAGGGTTAGGTAAGGGTTAGGGTTACGTTTAGGGTTAGGTTTAGGGTTAGGGTTAGGATAAGTGTAAGTGTTAGGGTTAGCGTAGGGTTAGGGGTTAGGGTTAGGGTTAGTGTTAGGGTTAGGTTTAGGGTTAGGGTTAGGGTTAGGGTAAAGTTTAGGGTTAGGATAAGGGTAACGGTTAGGGTTAGGGTTAGGGTTATGGGTTAGGGTTATGGTTAGGTTTAGGGTTAGGGTTAGGGTAAGGATAAGTGTGAGGTTTAGGTTTAGGGTTAGGGAAAGGATACGGGTTTGGTTTATGGTTTAGGTGAGGGTTAGGGTTAGGATTAGGTTTAGGGTTGGGGTTAGGGTTAGGGTAAGGGTTAGGGTTAGGGATAGGGTAAGGGATAGGGTTAGGGTTAGGGTTTGGGTAAGGGTAAGCCTTAGTGTTAGGGTTAGGGTTAGGGTTAGGTAAGGGTTAGGGTTACGTTTAGGGTTAGGTTTAGGGTTAGGGTTAGGATAAGTGTAAGTGTTAGGGTTAACGTAGGGTTAGGGGTAAGGGTTAGGGTTAGTGTTAGAGTGAGGTTTAGGGTTAGGGTTAGGGTAAAGTTTAGGGTTAGGATAAGGGTAACGGTTACGGTTAGGGTTAGGGTTATGGGTAAGTGTTATGGTTAGGTTTAGGGTTAGGGTTAGGGTAAGGGTAAGTGTGATGTTTAGGTTTAGGGTTAGGGTAAGGATAAGGGTTAGGTTTATGGTTTAGGTGAGGGTTAGGGTTAGGATTAGGTTTAGGGTTGGGGTTAAGGTGAGGGTTAGGGGTTAGGGTAAGGGTTAGGGTTAGGTTTAGGGTTAGGGTAAGGGTAAGTGTTAGGGTTACGGTTGGGGTTATGGTTAGGTTTAGGATAAGGGTAAGCGTTAGGGTTAGGGTTAGGTTTAGGGTTAGGGTTAGGGTTAGGGTAAGATTAAGGGTTAGGTTTAGGGTTAGGGTTAGGGTACGGGTAAGGGTTAGCGTTAGGGTTAGGGTTAGGGTTAGGTTTAGGGTTAGGGTTAATTTTAGTGTTAGGGTCAGTGTTAGGGAAAGGGTTAGGGGTTAGGGTTAGGGTTAGGGTTAGGGTTACGGTAAGGGTTAGGTTTAGGGTTAGGGTTAGGTAAGGGTAAGGTTTGGGATAAACATAACGGTTAGGGTTAGGGTTAGGGTTAGGGTTTAGGGTTACGGTTAGGGTTAGGGATAGGGTAAGGGTAAGGGTTCTTTTTCGGTTTAAGGTTAGGGTTAAGGTTAGGGTTAGGGTTAGGGTTAGGGAAAGTGTTAGGGTTAGCGTTACTGTTAGGGTTAGTGTAAGGGAAAGGGTTAGGGTCAGGGTTGGGTTAGGCTTAGGTTTAGGTTTAGGGTAAGGGTTAGGGTAAGGATTAGGGTTCGTGTTAGGGTAAGGGTAAGGATGAGGGTTAGGTTTGGGTTAGGTTAAGGGATAGGGTTAGGGTTAGGGTTAGGATTAGGGTTAGGGTTAGGTTTATGGTTAGGTTCAGGGTTAGGGTTAGGGTTCGGGTTAGGGTTAGGGTTAGGCTAAGGAATAGGGTTAGGGTTAGTGTTAGGATTAGGGTTAGGGTTAGGTTTACGGTTAGGTTCAGGGTTAGGGTTAAGGTAAGGGTAAAGCTTAGGGTTAGGGTTAGGGGTAGGGTTAGGGTTAAGGTTTAGGGTTAGGGTTAAGGTAAAGGTAAGGTTTAGGGTTAGGGTTAGGGTTATGTTTAGGGTAAGGTTTACGATTAGGTTTAGGGTAAGGGTAAGGTTTAGGGTTAGGGTTATGGTTAGGGTTAATGTAAGGGTAAGGAGTAGGGTTAGGGTTAGGGTTAGGTTTAGGTTTAGGTTTAGGTTTAGGGTTAGGTTAAGGGTAAGGATTTGGGTTATGGTTAGGGTTAGGGTTAGGGTTAGGGTTAGGATTAGGGTAAGTGTAAGGGTTAGGGTTAAGGTTAGGGTTAGGGTTAGGGTTATGGTTAGGGTAAGGGTTAGGTTTAGGGTAAGGGTTAGGGTTAGGGTTAGGGTTAGGGTAATGGTAAGGGGTAGGTTTAGGTTTACGGTTGGGGTTAAGGTTAGGTTTAGGGTTAGGGGTTAGGGTTAGGGTTAGCGTTAGGGTTAGGCTTAGGCTAGGGTTATGACAAGGCGAAGGGTTTGGTTAGGGTTAGGGTTAGGGTTAGGGTTTAGGTTTAGGGTTATGTTTAGGGTTAGGGTTAGGGTTAGGGCAAGTCTAAGGGTTGGATTAGGGTTAAGGTTAAGGTTAGGGGTTAGGTTTAGGGTTAGGGTTAGGGTTAGGGAAAGGGTAAAGTTTAGGGTAAGGTTTAGGGTTAGGGTTAGTGTTAGGGTTATGGTAAGTATTAGGGTTAGGACTAGGGCAAGGGTAAGGGTGTGGGTTAGGGTTAGGGTTAGAGTTAGGGTTAATTTTAAGTTTAGGGTTAGGTTAAGGGTAATGGTTATGGTTAGGGTTAGGATTAATGTTAAGGTTAGTGTTAGAGTAAGGGTTAGGGTTAGGGAATGGGTAAGGTTTACGGTTAGGCTTAGGGTTAGGGTTAGGGTTCGGGGTTAGGGTTAGGGTTAGGGATAGGGTAAGGGTTAGGGTTAGGGTTAGGGTTAGGGTTAGGGTAAGGGTAAGTTTTAGGGTTAGGGTTAGGTTTAGGTAAGGGTTAGTGTTACGTTTAGGGTTAGGGTGAGGGTTAGGGTACTTGTTATGGTATGTGTTAGGGTTAGGGTTAGGATATGGGTCAGGGTTAGGGTTAGGGTTAGGTTTAGGGTTAGGGTTAGGGTAAGGGTAAGGGTAAGTGTTAGGGTTAGGTTTAGCGTAAGGGTGAGGTTTATGGTTATGGTTAGGGTTTGGGTTAATGTAAGGGTAAGGATTAGGGTTAGGGTTAGGGTTAGGTTTAGGTTTAGGGTTTGGGTTAGGTTAAGGGTAAGGGTTTGGGTTATGGTTAGGGTTAGGTTTAGGGTTAGGATTAGGGTCAGGTTAAGGGTTAGTGTTAAGGTTAGGTTAATGTTAGGGTTAGGGTTAGGGTAAGGGTTAGGTTTAGGGTAAGGGTTAGGGTTAGGGTTAGGGTTAGTGTTAGGTTTAGGGTGAGGGTTAGGGTAAGGGTAAGGGTTAGGGTTAGGTTTAGGGTTGGGGTTAAGTTTAGGGTTAGGGTTAGGGTAAGGGTAAGGGTTAGGGTTAGGGTTAGGGTTAGGGTAAGGGTTAGGGTTAGGGTTAGGTTTAGGGTTAGGAATTGGGTAAGATTAAGTGTTAGGGTTAGGTTTAGGGTTAGGTTTAGGGTTAGGGTTAGGGTAAGGGTAAGGGTTTTGGTAAGGGTTAGGAATAGGTTTAAGTGTAGGGTTAGGGTTAGGGTTAGGGTTAGGATAAGGGTAAGGTTAGGGTTAGGGTTAGGTTTATGTTAAGGGTTAGGGTTAGTATTATGGTTAGGTTTAGGGTAAGGAATAGGGTTAGGGTTAGGGTTAGGGTGAGGGTTAGCATTAAGGTTAGGCTTAGGGTTAGGGTAAGGATAAGGGATAGGGTTAGGGTTTTGGTTAGGGTTCGGGTTCAGGTTAGGGTTAGGGTAAGGGTAAGGGTTAGGATTATGGTTAGGGTAAGGGTAAGGGTTAGGGTTAGGGTAAGGGTAAGGGTTAGGGTTTGGAATAGTGTTAGGGTAAGGGTTATGGTAAGGGTTAGGGTTACGGTTAGGTTAAGGTTAGGGTTAGGGTAAGGGTAAATGTTAGGGTTAGGGTTAGGGTTAGGGTAAGGTTTAGGGTTAGGGTTAGGGTAAGGGTAAGGATTAGGGTTAGGGTTAGGTTTAAGTTTAAGGTTAGGGTTAGGTTGAGGGTTAGGTTTAGGGTTAGGGTTAGGCTTAGCATAAGGATAAGGGTTAGGGTACGGGTTAGGTTTAGGGTTAATGTTAGGGTAAGGATTAGGGTTAGTGTTAAGTAAGGGTAAGGATGAGGGTTAGGGTTAGGGTTAGGGTAAGTGATAGGCTTAGGGTTAGGGTTAGGATTAGGGTTAGAGTTAGGGTTAGGGTTAGGGTAAGGGTAAGGGTTAGGGTTTGGGTTAGGGTTAGGGTTAGGCTAAGGGATAGGGTTAGGGTTAGTGTTAGGGTAAGGATCAGTGTTAGTGTTAGGTTTAGGGTTAATGTTAGGGTAAGGATTAGGGTTAGTGTTAAGTAAGGGTAAGGATGAGGGTTAGGGTTAGGGTTAGGGTAAGTGATAGGCTTAGGGTTAGGGTTAGGATTAGGGTTAGAGTTAGGGTTAGGGTTAGGGTAAGGGTAAGGGTTAGGGTTAATGTTAGGGTTAGGGTTAGGGTAAGGGTTAGGTTTAGGGTAAGGATTAGGGTTAGGGTTAGGGTTAGGGTTAGGGTTAGGGTAAGGGTTAGGTTTAGGGTAAGGGTTAGGGTTAGGGTTAGGGTTAGTGTTAGGTTTAGGGTGAGGGTTAGGGTAAGGGTAAGGGTTAGGGTTAGGTTTAGGGTTGGGGTTAAGTTTAGGGTTAGGGTTAGGGTAAGGGTAAGGGTTAGGTTTAGGGTTAGGGTTAGGGTAAGGGTTAGGGTTAGGGTTAGGTTTAGGGTTAGGAATTGGGTAAGATTAAGTGTTAGGGTTAGGTTTAGGGTTAGGTTTAGGGTTAGGGTTAGGGTAAGGGTAAGGGTTTTGGTAAGGGTTAGGAATAGGTTTAAGTGTAGGGTTAGGGTTAGGGTTAGGGTTAGGATAAGGGTAAGGTTAGGGTTAGGGTTAGGTTTATGTTAAGGGTTAGGGTTAGTATTATGGTTAGGTTTAGGGTAAGGAATAGGGTTAGTGTTAGGGTTAGGGTTAGGGTTAGGTAAGGGTTAGCGTTACGTTTAGGGTTAGGTTTAGGGTTAGGTAAGGGTTAGGGTTACGTTTAGGGTTAGGTTTAGGGTTAGGGTTAGGATAAGTGTAAGTGTTAGGGTTAGCGTAGGGTTAGGGGTTAGGGTTAGGGTTAGTGTTAGGGTTAGGTTTAGGGTTAGGGTTAGGGTTAGGGTAAAGTTTAGGGTTAGGATAAGGGTAACGGTTAGGGTTAGGGTTAGGGTTATGGGTTAGGGTTATGGTTAGGTTTAGGGTTAGGGTTAGGGTAAGGATAAGTGTGAGGTTTAGGTTTAGGGTTAGGGAAAGGATAAGGGTTTGGTTTATGGTTTAGGTGAGGGTTAGGGTTAGGATTAGGTTTAGGGTTGGGGTTAGGGTTAGGGTAAGGGTTAGGGTTAGGGATAGGGTAAGGGATAGGGTTAGGGTTAGGGTTTGGGTAAGGGTAAGCCTTAGTGTTAGGGTTAGGGTTAGGGTTAGGTAAGGGTTAGGGTTACGTTTAGGGTTAGGTTTAGGGTTAGGGTTAGGATAAGTGTAAGTGTTAGGGTTAACGTAGGGTTAGGGGTAAGGGTTAGGGTTAGTGTTAGAGTGAGGTTTAGGGTTAGGGTTAGGGTAAAGTTTAGGGTTAGGATAAGGGTAACGGTTACGGTTAGGGTTAGGGTTATGGGTAAGTGTGATGTTTAGGTTTAGGGTTAGGGTAAGGATAAGGGTTAGGTTTATGGTTTAGGTGAGGGTTAGGGTTAGGATTAGGTTTAGGGTTGGGGTTAAGGTGAGGGTTAGGGTTAGGGTAAGGGTTAGGGTTAGGTTTAGGGTTAGGGTAAGGGTAAGTGTTAGGGTTACGGTTGGGGTTATGGTTAGGTTTAGGATAAGGGTAAGCGTTAGGGTTAGGGTTAGGTTTAGGGTTAGGGGTTAGGGTTAGGGTAAGATTAAGGGTTAGGTTTAGGGTTAGGGTTAGGGTACGGGTAAGGGTTAGCGTTAGGGTTAGGGTTAGGGTTAGGTTTAGGGTTAGGGTTAATTTTAGTGTTAGGGTCAGTGTTAGGGAAAGGGTTAGGGGTTAGGGTTAGGGTTAGGGTTAGGGTTACGGTAAGGGTTAGGTTTAGGGTTAGGGTTAGGTAAGGGTAAGGTTTGGGATAAACATAACGGTTAGGGTTAGGGTTAGGGTTAGGGTTTAGGGTTACGGTTAGGGTTAGGGATAGGGTAAGGGTAAGGGTTCTTTTTCGGTTTAAGGTTAGGGTTAAGGTTAGGGTTAGGGTTAGGGTTAGGGAAAGTGTTAGGGTTAGCGTTACTGTTAGGGTTAGGGTAAGGGAAAGGGTTAGGGTCAGGGTTGGGTTAGGCTTAGGTTTAGGTTTAGGGTAAGGGTTAGGGTAAGGATTAGGGTTCGTGTTAGGGTAAGGGTAAGGATGAGGGTTAGGTTTGGGTTAGGTTAAGGGATAGGGTTAGGGTTAGGGTTAGGATTAGGGTTAGGGTTAGGTTTATGGTTAGGTTCAGGGTTAGGGTTAGGGTTCGGGTTAGGGTTAGGGTTAGGCTAAGGAATAGGGTTAGGGTTAGTGTTAGGATTAGGGTTAGGGTTAGGTTTACGGTTAGGTTCAGGGTTAGGGTTAAGGTAAGGGTTAAGCTTAGGGTTAGGGTTAGGGGTAGGGTTAGGGTTAAGGGTTAGGGTTAGGGTTAAGGTAAAGGTAAGGTTTAGGGTTAGGGTTAGGGTTATGTTTAGGGTAAGGTTTACGATTAGGTTTAGGGTAAGGGTAAGGTTTAGGGTTAGGGTTATGGTTAGGGTTAATGTAAGGGTAAGGAGTAGGGTTAGGGTTAGGGTTAGGTTTAGGTTTAGGTTTAGGTTTAGGGTTAGGTTAAGGGTAAGGATTTGGGTTATGGTTAGGGTTAGGGTTAGGGTTAGGGTTAGGATTAGGGTAAGTGTAAGGGTTAGGGTTAAGGTTAGGGTTAGGGTTAGGGTTATGGTTAGGGTAAGGGTTAGGTTTAGGGTAAGGGTTAGGGTTAGGGTTAGGGTTAGGGTTAGGGTAATGGTAAGGGGTAGGTTTAGGTTTACGGTTGGGGTTAAGGTTAGGTTTAGGGTTAGGGGTTAGGGTTAGGGTTAGCGTTAGGGTTAGGCTTAGGCTAGGGTTATGACAAGGCGAAGGGTTTGGTTAGGGTTAGGGTTAGGGTTAGGGTTTAGGTTTAGGGTTATGTTTAGGGTTAGGGTTAGGGTTAGGGCAAGTCTAAGGGTTGGATTAGGGTTAAGGTTAAGGTTAGGGGTTAGGTTTAGGGTTAGGGTTAGGGTTAGGGAAAGGGTAAAGTTTAGGGTAAGGTTTAGGGTTAGGGTTAGTGTTAGGGTTATGGTAAGTATTAGGGTTAGGACTAGGGCAAGGGTAAGGGTGTGGGTTAGGGTTAGGGTTAGAGTTAGGGTTAATTTTAAGTTTAGGGTTAGGTTAAGGGTAATGGTTATGGTTAGGGTTAGGATTAATGTTAAGGTTAGTGTTAGAGTAAGGGTTAGGGTTAGGGAATGGGTAAGGTTTACGGTTAGGCTTAGGGTTAGGGTTAGGGTTCGGGGTTAGGGTTAGGGTTAGGGATAGGGTAAGGGTTAGGGTTAGGGTTAGGGTTAGGGTAAGGGTAAGTTTTAGGGTTAGGGTTAGGTTTAGGTAAGGGTTAGTGTTACGTTTAGGGTTAGGGTGAGGGTTAGGGTACTTGTTATGGTATGTGTTAGGGTTAGGGTTAGGATATGGGTCAGGGTTAGGGTTAGGGTTAGGTTTAGGGTTAGGGTTAGGGTAAGGGTAAGGGTAAGTGTTAGGGTTAGGTTTAGCGTAAGGGTGAGGTTTATGGTTATGGTTAGGGTTTGGGTTAATGTAAGGGTAAGGATTAGGGTTAGGGTTAGGGTTAGGTTTAGGTTTAGGGTTTGGGTTAGGTTAAGGGTAAGGGTTTGGGTTATGGTTAGGGTTAGGTTTAGGGTTAGGATTAGGGTCAGGTTAAGGGTTAGTGTTAAGGTTAGGTTAATGTTAGGGTTAGGGTTAGGGTAAGGGTTAGGTTTAGGGTAAGGGTTAGGGTTAGGGTTAGGGTTAGTGTTAGGTTTAGGGTGAGGGTTAGGGTAAGGGTAAGGGTTAGGGTTAGGTTTAGGGTTGGGGTTAAGTTTAGGGTTAGGGTTAGGGTAAGGGTAAGGGTTAGGGTTAGGGTTAGGGTTAGGGTAAGGGTTAGGGTTAGGGTTAGGTTTAGGGTTAGGAATTGGGTAAGATTAAGTGTTAGGGTTAGGTTTAGGGTTAGGTTTAGGGTTAGGGTTAGGGTAAGGGTAAGGGTTTTGGTAAGGGTTAGGAATAGGTTTAAGTGTAGGGTTAGGGTTAGGGTTAGGGTTAGGATAAGGGTAAGGTTAGGGTTAGGGTTAGGTTTATGTTAAGGGTTAGGGTTAGTATTATGGTTAGGTTTAGGGTAAGGAATAGGGTTAGGGTTAGGGTTAGGGTGAGGGTTAGCATTAAGGTTAGGCTTAGGGTTAGGGTAAGGATAAGGGATAGGGTTAGGGTTTTGGTTAGGGTTCGGGTTCAGGTTAGGGTTAGGGTAAGGGTAAGGGTTAGGATTATGGTTAGGGTAAGGGTAAGGGTTAGGGTTAGGGTAAGGGTAAGGGTTAGGGTCTGGAATAGTGTTAGGGTAAGGGTTATGGTAAGGGTTAGGGTTACGGTTAGGTTTAGGGTTAGGGTTAGGGTAAATGTTAGGGTTAGGGTTAGGGTTAGGGTAAGGTTTAGGGTTAGGGTTAGGGTAAGGGTAAGGATTAGGGTTAGGGTTAGGTTTAAGTTTAAGGTTAGGGTTAGGTTGAGGGTTAGGTTTAGGGTTAGGGTTAGGCTTAGCATAAGGATAAGGGTTAGGGTACGGGTTAGGTTTAGGGTTAATGTTAGGGTAAGGATTAGGGTTAGTGTTAAGTAAGGGTAAGGATGAGGGTTAGGGTTAGGGTTAGGGTAAGTGATAGGCTTAGGGTTAGGGTTAGGATTAGGGTTAGAGTTAGGGTTAGGGTTAGGGTAAGGGTAAGGGTTAGGGTTTGGGTTAGGGTTAGGGTTAGGCTAAGGGATAGGGTTAGGGTTAGTGTTAGGGTAAGGATCAGTGTTAGTGTTAGGTTTAGGGTTAATGTTAGGGTAAGGATTAGGGTTAGTGTTAAGTAAGGGTAAGGATGAGGGTTAGGGTTAGGGTTAGGGTAAGTGATAGGCTTAGGGTTAGGGTTAGGATTAGGGTTAGAGTTAGGGTTAGGGTTAGGGTAAGGGTAAGGGTTAGGGTTAATGTTAGGGTTAGGGTTAGGGTAAGGGTTAGGTTTAGGGTAAGGGTTAGGGTTAGGGTTAGGGTTAGTGTTAGGTTTAGGGTGAGGGTTAGGGTAAGGGTAAGTGTTAGGGTTAGTGTAAGGGTTAGGGTTAGGGTTAGGTTTAGGGTTAGGAATTGGGTAAGATTAAGTGTTAGGGTTAGGTTTAGGGTTAGGTTTAGGGTTAGGGTTAGGGTAAGGGTAAGGGTTTTGGTAAGGGTTAGGAATAGGTTTAAGTGTAGGGTTAGGGTTAGGGTTAGGGTTAGGATAAGGGTAAGGGTTAGGGTTAGGGTTAGGTTTATGTTAAGGGTTAGGGTTAGTATTAGGGTTAGGTTTAGGGTAAGGAATAGGGTTAGGGTTAGGGTTAGGGTGAGGGTTAGCATTAAGGTTAGGCTTAGGGTTAGGGTAAAGATAAGGGATAGGGATAGGGTTTTGGTTAGGGTTCGGGTTCAGGTTAGGGTTAGGGTAAGGGTAAGGGTTAGGGTTATGGTTAGGGTAAGGGTAAGGGTTAGGGTTAGGATAAGGGTAAGGGTTAGGTTCTGGAATAGTGTTAGGGTAAGGGTTATGGTAAGGGTTAGGGTTACGGTTAGGTTTAGGGTTAGGGTTAGTGTAAGGGTAAAGGTTAGGGTTAGGGTTAGGGTTAGGGTTAGGGTTAGGTTTAGGTTTAGGGTTAGGGTAAGGGTTAGGGTTAGGCTTAGCATAAGGATAAGGGTTAGGGTAAGGGTGAGGTTTAGGGTTAGGGTTAGGGTAAGGATTAGGGTTAGT
Organism: Megascapheus bottae; assembly: GCA_024803745.1. Lineage (NCBI taxonomy): Eukaryota > Metazoa > Chordata > Mammalia > Rodentia > Geomyidae > Megascapheus > Megascapheus bottae. Next base: position 41,503 of record JANJXV010001162.1, on the reverse strand, counting down.
GTTAAGTAAGGGTAAGGATGAGGGTTAGGGTTAGGGTTAGGGTAAGTGATAGGCTTAGCGTTAGGGTTAGGATTAGGGTTAGAGTTAGGGTTAGGGTTAGGGTAAGGGTAAGGGTTAGGGTTAGGGTTAGGGTTAGGCTTAGCATAAGGATAAGGGTTAGGGTAAGGGTTAGGTTTAGGGTTAGGATTAGGGTAAGGATTAGGGTTAGTGTTAAGTAGGGGTAAGGATGAGGGTTAGGGTTAGGGTTAGGGTAAGTGATAGGCTTAGGGTTAGGGTTAGGATTAGGGTTAGAGTTAGGGTTAGGGTTAGGGTAAGGGTAAGGGTTAGGGTTTGGGTTAGGGTTAGGGTTAGGCTAAGGGATAGGGTTAGGGTTAGTGTTAGGGTAAGGATCAGTGTTAGTGTTAGGGTTAGGGTTAGGGTTAGGTAAGGGTTAGTGTTAGTTTTAGGGTTAGGGTTAGGGTTAGGGTAAGTGTTAGGGTTAGGGTTAGGGTTAGGGTTAGGATAAGGGTAAGGGTTAGGGTTAGGGTTAGGGTTAGGTGTTAGGGTTAGGGTTAGGTGTAGGGTTAGGGTTAGGGTTAGGGTAAAGTTTAGGGTTAGGATAAGGGTAACGGTTATGGTTAGGGTTACGGTTATGGGTTAGGGTTAGGGTTAGGTTTAGGGTTAGGGTTAGGGTAAGGGTAAGTGTGAGGTTTAGGGTTAGGGTTAAGGTAAGGGTAAGGGTTAGGGTTAGGGTTAGGGTTATGGTTTAGGTGAGGGTTAGGGTTAGGATTAGGTTTAATGTTGTGGTTAAGGTGAGGGTTAGGGTTAAGGTAAGGGTTATGGTTAGGGTTAGGGTAACAGTAAGTGTTTGGGTTAGGGTTAGGGTTAGGGTTAGGTTTAGGATAAGGGTAAGCGTTAGGGTTAGGGTTAGGGTTAGTGTTAGGGGTTAGGGTTAGGGTAAGATTAAGGGTAAGGTTTAGGGTTAGGGTTAGGGTAAGGGTAAGGGTTAGGGTTAGGGTTAGTGTTAGGTTTAGGGTTAGGGTTAGGTTTAGTGTTAGGGTTAGGGTTAGGGAAAGGGTTAAGTGTTAGGGTTAGGGTTAGGGTTAGGGTTACGGTAAGTGTTAGGGTTAGGGTTATGGTTAGGGTAAGTGTAAGGCTTGGGATAAGCGTAACGGTTAGGGTTAGGGTAAGGGTTATGGTGAGGGTTTAGGGTTAGGGTTAGGGTTATGGTTGGGGTTAGGGGTATGGTAAGGGTAAGGGTTCTGGTTAGCTTTAGGGTTAGGGTTAATGTTATGGCTAGAGTTAGGGTTAGGGAAAGTGTTAGGGTTAGCGTTACTGTTAAGGTTAGGGTAAGGGAAAGGGTTAGGGTTAAGGTTGGGTTAGGCTTAGGTTTAGGGTTAGGGTTAGGGTTAGGGTAAGGTTAAGGGATTGGGTTAGGGTTAGGGTTAGGATTAGGGTTAGGGTTAGGGTGAGGGTTAGGTTTAGGGTTAGGGTTAGGGTTAGATTTAGGGTTAGGTTAGGGTTAAATTTAGGGTTAGGGTTAGGGTTAGGATAAAGGTAAGGGTTAGGGTTAGTGTTAGGGGTTAGGGTTAGGGTTAGGGTTAGGGTTGGGGTTAGGTTTAGGGTAAGGGTAGGGTTAGGATAAGGGTAATGGTTAGGGTTAGGGTTAGGGTTATGGGTTAGGGTTAGGGTTAGGTTCAGGATTAGGGTTATGGTTCGGGTTAAGGTAAGGTTTAGTGTTAGGGTAAGGGTAAGTGTTAGAGTTAGGGTTAGGGTTGCGCTTAGTATAAGGAGAAGGGTTAGGGTAAGGGTTAGTTTAGGTTTAGGGTTAGGGTAAGGATTAGGGTTAGTGTTAGGGTAAGGGTAAGGATGAGGTTTAGGCTTAGGTTTAGGGTTAGGGTTAGGGTTAGGGTAAGGTTAAGGGATAGGGTTAGGGTTAGGGTTACGGTTAGGGTTAGGGTTAGGGTTAGGGTTAGGGGTAAGTGTTAGGGTTAGGGTTAGGGTTAAGGTAAAGGTAATGTTTAGGGTTAGGGTTAGGTTTAGGGTTAGGTTTAGGGTAAGGGTTATGGTTAGGTTTAGGGTTAATGTTAAGGTTAGGGTTAGGGTTAGGGTTAATGAAAGGGTAAGGGTTAGGGTAAGGGTTAGGTTTAGGGTAAGTGTAGGTTTAGGGTTAGGGTAAGCGATAGGGTTAGAGTTAGGTTTAGGGTAAGGGTTAGGGTTAGGATTAGGTTTAGGGTTACGGGTTAGGGTTAGAGTTAGGGTTAGGGTAAGGTTTAGGGTTAGGTTTAGGTTTAGGGTTACGGGTTAGGGTTAGGGTTAGGTTTAGGTTTAGGGTTAGGGTTAGGATTAGGGTTAGAGTTAGGGTTAGGGTAAGGGTTAGGGTTAGGATTAGTTTTAGGTTTACAGGATAGGGTTCGGTTTAGGTTTAGGGTTAGGGTTTGGGTAAGGGTAAGGATTAGGGTTAGGTTTAGGGTTAGGTTTGGGGTTAGGGTCAGGGTAAGGGTAAGGGTTAGGGTTAGGGTTAGGGATAGGGTTAAAGTTAGGGTTAGGGTTAGGATTAGGATAAGGGTAAGGTTTAGAGTTAGGAATAGGGTAAGGGTAAGGTTTAGGATTAGGGTTAGGGTTAGGGTTGGGGTAAGGATAAGGTTTAGGGATAGGGTTAGGGTGGCGTTAATGTAAGGGTAAGGGTTAGGGTTAATGTTACGGTTTGGGTTGGAGTAAGGGTAAGGGTTAGATAAAGGGTAACGGTTCGGGTTAGGGTAAGGGTAAGGGTTAGGTTAAGGGTAACGGTCAGGGTTAATGTTAGGTTAGGGTTAGGGGTTAGGGTTAGGGTTAGGGTACGGGTAAGGTTTAGCTTTAGTTTTAGGGTTAGGTTCAAGGTTAGGGTTAGGTTTAGGGAAAGAGTAACGGTTAGGGTAAGTGTTAGGTTTAGGGTTAGGGTTAGGGTTAGGGTAAGGGATAGGATTAGGGTTAGGTTTAGGATTAGGGTTAGAATTAGGGTTAGGGTAAGGGTAAGGGTTAGGTTTTGGGTTAGGTTTAGGTTTAGGGGTTAGGATTAGGGTTAGGGTTAGGGTTAGGTTTAGGGTTACGATTTGGGTAAGATCAAGTGTTAGGGTTAGGTTTAGGGTTAGGTTTAGGGTTAGGGTTAGGGTAAGGGTAAGGGTTTTGGTAAGGGTTAGGAATAGGTTTAAGTGTAGGGTTATGGTTAGGGTTAGGATAGGATAAGGATAATTGTTAGGGTTAGGGTTAGGTTTATGTTAAGGGTTAGGGTTAGTATTAGGGTTAAGTTTAGGGTAAGGAATAGGGTTAGGGTTAGGTTTAGGGTGAGTGTTAGCATTAAGGTTAGGCTTAGGGTTAGGGTAAGGATAAGGGATAGGGTTAGGGTTTCGGTTAGGGTTCGGGTTCAGGTTAGGGTTAGGGTAAGGGTAAGGGTTAGGATTATGGTTAGGGTAAGGGTAAGGGTTAGAGTTAGGGTAAGGGTAAGGGTTAGGGTCTGGAATAGTGTTAGGGTAAGGGTTATGGTAAGGGTTAGGGTTATGGTTAGGTTTAGGGTTAGGGTTAGTGTAACGGTAAAGGTTAGGGTTAGGATTAGGGTTAGGTTTAGGGTTAGGGTTAGGGTAAGGGTAAGGATTAGGGTTAGGGTTAGGGTTAAGTTTAGGGTTAGGGTTAGGTTTAGGGTTAAGGTTAGGATAAGGGTAAGGGTTAGGGTTAGGGTTAGGGTTACCATTATGTTTAGGGTAAGGGTAAGAGTTAGGGTTAGGGTTAGGGTTAGGGATAGGGGTTAGGGTTAGGGTTAGGTTTAGTGTTATGTGTTAGGGTTAGGGTTAGGGTTAGGGTTAGGCTTAGCATAAGGATAAGGGTTAGGGTAAGGGTTAGTTTTAGGTTTAGGGTTAGGGTAAGGATTAGGGTTAGTGTTAGGGTAAGGGTAAGGATGAGGGTTAGGGTTAGGGTTAGGGTAAGTGTAAGGATTAGGGTTAGGGTTAGGGTTAAGTTTAGGATTAGGGTTAGGTTTAGGGTTAAGGTT